>CM042393.1:9399256-9614256 GCA_023634145.1 Thymallus thymallus | reverse complement strand
GTGATGAGATAGCCCTGTAAGTATAGGATGCGATGAGATGGATAGCCCTGTAAGTATAGGATGTGATGAGATAGCCCTGTAAGTATAGGATGCGATGAGATGGATAGCCCTGTAAGTATAGGATGTGATGAGATGGATAGCCCTGTAAGTATAGGATGTGATGAGATAGCCCTGTAAGTATAGGATGCGATGAGATGGATAGCCCTGTAAGTATAGGATGTGATGAGATAGCCCTGTAAGTATAGGATGCGATGAGATGGATAGCCCTGTAAGTATAGGATGTGATGAGATAGCCCTGTAAGTATAGGATGTGATGAGATGGATAGCCCTGTAAGTATAGGATGCGATGAGATGGATAGCCCTGTAAGTATAGGATGTGATGAGATGGATAGCCCTGTAAGTATAGGATGTGATGAGATAGCCCTGTAAGTATAGGATGTGATGAGATAGCCCTGTAAGTATAGGATGTGATGAGATGGATAGCCCTGTAAGTATAGGATGTGATGAGATAGATAGCCCTGTAAGTATAGGATGTGATGAGATAGCCCTGTAAGTATAGGATGCGATGAGATGGATAGCCCTGTAAGTATAGGATGTGATGAGATAGCCCTGTAAGTATAGGATGCGATGAGATGGATAGCCCTGTAAGTATAGGATGTGATGAGATGGATAGCCCTGTAAGTATAGGATGTGATGAGATAGCCCTGTAAGTATAGGATGCGATGAGATGGATAGCCCTGTAAGTATAGGATGTGATGAGATAGCCCTGTAAGTATAGGATGTGATGAGATAGCCCTGTAAGTATAGGATGTGATGAGATAGCCCTGTAAGTATAGGATGTGATGAGATGGATAGCCCTGTAAGTATAGGATGTGATGAGATGGATAGCCCTGTAAGTATAGGATGTGATGAGATAGCCCTGTAAGTATAGGATGCGATGAGATGGATAGCCCTGTGAGTATAGGATGTGATGAGATAGCCCTGTAAGTATAGGATGTGATGAGATAGCCCTGTAAGTATAGGATGTGATGAGATGGATAGCCCTGTAAGTATGTAAGTGCACCCTATTATTGTTTTATTTAGGCTATATATTTTATGTAGTCTATATGTAAGCTATATATATTATGTAAGCTATATATTTTATGTCGGCTATATTTAGGCTATATATTTTATGTAGGCTATATGTAAGCTATATATTTTATGTAGGCTATATTTTGTGGGTTGCATTGATTGTTCTTCCCTGTCAGAGCCCTGTCTAGTCCATGTTGTGCTAGATTGCAGCTGTGACAACTTTCTGCTGCCATCTCCACAACCTGCAGTGTGTGGGTGTACAGTTGAAGTTGGAAGTTTACATACACTTAGGTTGATGTCATTAAAACTCATTTTTCAACCACTCCACAGATTTCATGTTAACAAACTATAGTTTTGGCAAGTCGGTTAGTACATCTACTTTGTACATGACACAAGTAATTATTCCAACAATTGTTTACAGACAGATTATTTCCCTTATAATTCACTATATCACAATTCCAGTGGGTCAGAAGTTTACATACACTAAGTTGACTGTGTCTTTAAACAGCTTGGAAAATTCCAGAAAATGATGTCATGGCTTTAAAAGCTAATTGTCAATTGGAGGTGTACCTGTGGATGTATTTCAAGGCCTGCCTTCAAACTCAGTGCCTCTTTGCTCGACATCATGGGAAAATCTAAAGAAATCAGCCAAGACCTCATAAAAAAAATTGTAGACCTCCACAAGTCTGGTTCATCCTTGGGAGCAATTTCCAAACGTACCACGTTAATCTGTACAAACAATAGTACGCAAGTATAAACACCATGGGACCACACAGCTATCATACCTCTCAGGAAGGAGACACATTCTGTCTCCTAGAGATGAACATACTGCAAATCAATCCCAGAACAACAGCAAAGGACCTTGTGAAGATGCTAGAGGAAACAGGCACAAAAGTATCTATATCCACAGTAAAACAAGTCCTATATCGACATAACCTGAAAGGCCGCTCAGCAAGGAAGAAGCCACTGCTCCAAAACCACCATAAAAAAGCCAGACTACGGTTTGCAACTGCACATTGAGACAAAGATCGTACTTTTTGGAGAAATGTCCTCTGCTCTGATGAAACAAAAAAAGAACTGTTTGGCCATAATGACCATCGAAGAACACCATCCCAACCGTGAAACACGGGGGTAGCAGCATCATGTTGTGGGGGTGTTTTGCTGCAGGAGGGACTGGTGCACTTCACAAAATAGATAGCATCATGAGGAAGGAAAATTATCTGGATATATTGAAGGAACATCTCAAGACAGGAAGTTAGAAGTCAGTCAGGAAGTTAAAGCTTGGTCGCAAATGGGTCTTCCAAATGGACAATGACCCCAAGCATACTTCCAAAGTTGTGGCAAAAGAGGCCATCACAAAGCCCTGACCTCAATCCTATAGAAAATGTGGGGCAGAACTAAAAAAGGGTGTGCGAGCATGGAGGCCTACAAACCTGACTCAGTTACACCAGTTCTGTCAGGAGGAATGGGCCAAAATTCACCCAACTTATTGTGGGAAGCTTGTGGAAGGCTACCCAAAACGTTTGACCCAAGTTAAACAATTTAAAGGCAATGCTACCAAATACTAATTGAGTGTATGTAAACTTCTGACCCACTGGGAATGTGATGAAAGAAATAAAAGCTGAAATAAATTATTCTGGCATTTCACATTCTTAAAATAAAGTGGTGATCCTAACTGACCTAAGACAGGGAATTTTTACTAGAAATTAAATGTCAGGAATTGTGAAAAACTGAGTTTAAATTTATTTGGCTAAGGTGTATGTAAACTTCCGACATCAACTGTATGTAGGCCATCAAGGGCAGGAAGATACCAAAGGCAGACAAAGCCTGCAAATCCTATACTACCCTATATTCACACCATGACTCAGCACTGAGATCACAGAGATATTAACTGATGTGAGGGGCGCTTTCCCGATAGCCTTAAGATCATTTTGTGTCCATGTTACCATATATGCATAGTAAAAAAAAATACACAAATGAAACAAACAAACACTAAAAGACAATTAAATATGGTAGGCTTGAGTGCCCTACAGTGTATAATTCACTCAAAGGGCTACACAAAATCACGGTTGGCTTTGACAAAGAACACGTGTGAGACAGTACAGTAGGCTACTTTACAGTAAGCTAGAAAGGACACCAGACTTACCCATGCATTCAAGGGGGTGACATCATTCTCCTCTCACCAGGCATCATCCCACCTCATGTAAGAATGACATCCTCCTCCGATGATGTCATGCTCCCGGGAGAGTGGCCACATGGTGCACTGCACACTGATTTGATCATGAATAAACGGATTCCGTTATTTGACGTGCTGAGCAGAGGGAACAGTAGCCGAGCCACATCCGTATATATACACGTGTCCATATATGGAGAGCCACATACATTGAGGATAGGTACAGGTAGTCTGGACTGGCACAATAGGATCGCATACGATAATATGAAAAATAGGCGGTAGGGAATCTTTGCTACTAGTACAAATATTTAATGACGTTGTTACATGTGATACGAGAGTAGATAGGCCTACATATGACTCTGGCTACAAAGGCTATTGCGCTTTGGAACGTCATCATATTAATCGACTGTTGGCAATTGTTTCGCCAATTAATATGCTCATGTCAAATTAATTTATCTAGATAGCAGCGACTGTGACGTCGCTTATCTAGAGTAGTGAATAGCCATAGCAACGGATTGAGGTAGCATTTTCCTGAGGGAGAAAATTATTATTTTATAAGGTGCGAGGAACAACAGAATATTTACTATCTACGTCACAGGCAAGCCTTCCTGGCATTCTGGAGTTTGTCCACCGTTAAATCCACAAACCGGGCCGTTACTCTCTCTCCTGGTGATATATCTATCTCGCCGGTCGGCTAAATTTATCGCCCTACTGATGAGATCGATGGTGGTCAACAAAAGCTGGCCGAGAATCCTTTCTTTAGACTATGAATTCTTTCCTGGCAGTCAGTATGGCTTCGCTTAGCGTCGTCTCAGAACAACATGATCTCACCAATGTTTGTCCAAAAGACACAATCGTCAAATCGCAAAACTGTAGTCAAAGGTGCTATACCACCAACAAATGTGAGATTAGTTTCTGGCCACCTGTGATGCCTCCTTTTGACAGCGCTACTTGAAGGCCACAGAAGAAATGTCAGATCCTAGACTTGGCTTTTTTTATTTTGTAAATAAAGTGATCCTCTTCTGATGGTTCTGACAGCTGTTGGCCTTGCCAAGACACTCAGCCAATTAACCCCTGCAGACATATGCCAAAATCAGACAGAAGAAATTTCTGATGTCTGACAAAGCCATGCTGCATAATCTCACATTTTTATGTCACATCTTGCCATCTGCACCACTTGGACAAACGTCAAGTGTCGACACGAGATTGTGAGATCTTGATGCAGCCACTGACTAGGGTAGCCTTTTAACCTTTGATGCCCCCAAAGAGCAGTGCTCACTATAAAGCACATTTTACAGAGGTAGGATAGCAGAAGCTTGCAGAGTATTAGCAGTGAAGCATGGTACAAAAGTGCAATTCAGGCCCAGTGGAGCATGAAGGCTGAAGGCCAAACTAAGTATCTCCCACCTTTGTTAACAAAAGGCTAAGTTATATCTTAGCGCTTTATAACTTCTTTCTTGGTTGGTGTATAATAAAAGGAAATATAATTTGTTCAGCTTTTATTTCAGCTTGTTATTTTCCTGTAAATAACACGTTTCGTATTAATAATGTCTGTATATTTACATGTTTGTGGAAGGTCTGTGTTAGGCATCCTCCTCAGTCTACAGTGTTTACGTTGGACCCTTGCCCAGGGCCCCTGCTATGAATAACCCTGTGTCCCATAGCTACAAGGGCCGTCACTGAGTCCCAGGCTAAGGGAACATGCCATCATTTGATCCCCTCCGCAAAGACAACTCAGGACATCTTCCAGAAGTTTGCACTCATACAGTACAGTAAACACTCCCCTTCATGTATTCAAATTAAGAAAAAGGAGTAGTGTAAGGAATTTGGTGGAAACTTTGTGGAAACTTCCACCAGCCATGCACCAATGCAGTGGTTTTAAATGCAAGAGGGGGAGTGAACTTTGGCCTTGCAGAGGGGATCAGATTATATTTGTTCTTTCAGTTCAGTCTGGGATATACAGTAAAGATCCAATTATTAATTCATGACTTATTCACTAATTTGCCTAAAGTAACAGCTCCATGGAAATATAAAATGCTGCTTACTGGTAGAAGTGCTCCCCCAAATTTAGTGTGTGTGTGTGTGTGTATATATCCATGTCATCATCCATCCATCCATCCATCCATGCAGGACAGAGGGGCTAGTTGTGCATAGTTTGATCATTTGTTTTCTCAGAGCTGAACTGTATCAGATGTCTCCCCAAAAATACAGGCTTGCCAAATACAAGGCTGATCTGCTATGTTGAATGTAGCAACCCAGCAAACATGACCCCATTGGCCCCATGTGAGTAATCGGTGGGCAAGGGCTAGCCCACACCTAGTCCACAGCAAGCCCACACCAGCCCGACAAAGGCTAGCCCACAACAAGCTCAAACACAGGCTAGCCCACACCAATCCCACATCAGCCCAACAAGGGCTAGCCTACACCAGCCCAAGACAGCCCAGCCCACACCAAGCCCAACCCGGGCTAGCCCACACAGGGCAGCCCACACCAAGCACAGCACTGGAGTCGTCACTAGTTACCACAGCCACAAAGTCAGAAGGCCAGCCTACTCGACCAATAAGGTGAGAGAGTGTAACAATGGGTTTGCTGGCCTACGGTTTGTGGGAAACAACCAATCAGATGAAGGAGTGTGATAACAAAGCAGACGAAATACATTAATTTATTTTATCTACTGATACATCAATGATTTGGTTATTTATTAGCTATAATAAAACCAACTGTTCAAAATGCAAAGTGGTAATCAGGTGTCTTATTCAAACTCAGCTTGCAAGCTTATCATAGTTACTTGCCTTAAGCCAAAATAGGTTTACTCCAATATTTGCATTGTTTTTAAAATGGCATGTAGAAAAACAAATTTACACATCTTGATTTTAGATGTATTTATTTTTTATCCACAAGTAAAACATAGTTTCACAGACATTTACATTTTTAAAATTGGCAGATTTTTGGCTGTTTTAAGATGAAAATGACGTACTTTATTTTGCACCTAGGCACTTACAATAGTCATTTATTTATTTAACTTAACATAGCCTTGCAAAATTTCACCACCCTAACGCCACTTACAGTACACTCTTTATTTGTATCTACAAAAGTAACTGTTTTACATTTTATCATACACTTTACATACAGTACATGGTACTCTTATACACAGTATTACACGATAGGAACCAGTGGAGGCTTCTTAGAGGAAGAAAGAGGAGGACCATCCTCAGTGAACTTCAGAATAAAATAAATAAATTGTGAAACTATACAAAATATATTCACGTGCCAAATAATTGATTAAAACACAAAAGTTTTGCAACAAAGGTCTACAGTAGCCTCAACAGCACTCTGTAGGGTTGCACCATGGTGTAGCCGGAGGATAGCTAGTTTCCGTCAACCTCTGGGTACATTGACTTCAATACAAAAACTAGGAGGCTCATGGTTCTCACCCCCATAGACTTACACAGTAATTATGTCACCTTTCGTAGGACATCCACCAACCTATCAAAGCTCATGCAGAATGAACTGACATGTTGTCCACCCAATCAAAGGATCAGATAATGAATCTAGTATTGAAAGCATAACCTACAGCTAGCTAGCACTGGAGTGCATAAAATGTGGTGAGTAGTTGACTCAAAGAGAATGAAAGACAATAGATTAACTGTTTTTATCAAATACACAAAAATGAAGGTGAAGCAAGAGCGAGAGCGAAAGAGAGTGAGCTATATTTCATTGTGTTTTTTTCACTTTCACTTACTTAACTAGTGAATGCAGCTAGCTAGTTTAGCCTACTCAAACACCCGGCTCAAACAGAGGGATTTTATTTTAGCTAGATGGCTATGACTATCCAACACTGGAACTCTTCTTCTTTAGCAGGTACACCGTCGGTGTAACTGCTAAATTGCTTGCTGACTGTATACTGTACTGCATAATTGTAGCCGGTTTACTAATGTGTTGGTTCTAGTAGCTATGTTGACTATGACATTAGCTAATATAGTGACAACGATGTAGGCTGTGTGGAGGTTAGCGGTTACAATACGAAGGTTTGGCTAGTAAAGGCTTTTCGCCTGGTCACAGACAGCTGATGTGTTGTGCACCTTTTTCCTTCACTTGTTGTGCACAAGTGAGGGAAAAGGTGAGAGGAGGAGAGCTCATAGATGCAAGAAGGAATTATACAACAAACAAAGTGATCATGCTGTTTGTATATGGCTGCTATGAAAGTGAACAGTGTTTGCATGTGATCAGGGGTGTATTCATTCTGCCGATTCTGTTGAAAAATGTTTCTTAAACGTAACGAAAGGGGGAAAACATATGTGAATTTATCCAATAGAAACTCTCGTTTGCATCTTCTTGGCTAATGATTACACCATATATCAGCTAGATGCAGGCAAGAGTGTGTAAGGCAGTATTGAATGTGTCACTGTCTGTCACCTTGATTACTACATTTTCTCTCAACCTGTACACCTACATTGTAAACTTTGATTCATAGTCTAGGTTGTAGCAACCTTATGATGGGTATAGGGGAAATTCCAGTATTCCGTAGTAGCCTAAACCTATCCATGTTACATTGAACTAGGTGAATGGAATATGAATGACAGTCATTCAATATGCTGTAACAGAAATAAGGCCATGCTCATAAAAATATCACTCTCCCTCATCTTAAACGGCACCGACAGCCACGGATAGGAATACAGTGTGATATACACATTACACCTAAAATGGTACTCATTATTACATACTCTTGCAATAAGTGCCATGGGATCATTAGTGACCACAGAGTTAGGACCTTCCATTTTATTGATTCCAAGGTTAGTTATTAATTTAACATTTTTAAATGAAATTTAAGTTGTGATCTGTCTTTGAACTTATTGCTTTCCTGTTCATTTCAGCAGCATATTTATCTTTGCTGTTGTTTGTCTGTCTTTCCCCTGGTGGCATTCATACGTCTTTGTGCCACCCATCTTGAAACGGAACAACGTTGAATGGGAGACCTTTACTCTCCCAGAGTTATTTTCCCTGCCAAAGGATGTGCATCTATTGAAGGTCAAGAATATGATACATTACTATTAGAATGAAGGGCTTGTAGGTAAACTAACAATGTTGCTCTATCAAATAGAATAATGTGCTTGGATTGGAATCCCTTATGCTAGATAGATAGCGCATTTTAGTTGAGAGTAGCAAAAGTTTGCTACTTGTTATCTGAAAAAGACAACTTACCCTTTTGCCCAAAACTTTGGTATTTTCTCTATAGCTAGATTTCCGTCCTATTCGCGACAGATTTAATGTGAATATTCAAAAATCTGCATAAAGAAAATGAGAATTTCCACCAAACTGACTTGTTGCAGAAAATACATCTGTGCGTGATGGCGTAGTGCACACAACATTTGATTTTTCATGTACCAAATAAAAATCTAAAATTCTGTTGTGTTAAATAGCAAATGTGCCTACTCTGGTCTTATCACGTGCGCTCTAGCCAAAAACTTGCAGATACAGTGCGGGTAGGCTAATCTACATGAGATTATTATGGATAAGAGTCAGAATATTTGTATTTGTCAAACTGCAGTCAAGCAACGATCATCATGTCACCAGAATAAGACCCTCGATATTTATTGGAATGGAACATCAAGATCACAGTGCACTTTCACAACCCTGTGAAGTTCATCATAATCTATTTCATCTGTAGCCTTTTAAACTGCATGGTTTCCTGGCTCATAGTGGGAGGACCACACAACATGTCATTCCGTGACTCCAAGGCTGAGGTCCAAACACTTAAAAGACACACCCTCGTCCACTTACCCTCGCCTTATGCCCTTGGGGCAATCCCCGTCGCCATCTTGGAGTGCGGTCCAAATGATTAGCCAAGCAAGGGAAGTTTGCAACGTAAGCCCCTCAGCCCTCGTTTTTAGTCGAGTTTAGTCAATTATGGTCCCTCCGGGGCCTGAAACTCCCCATAATTCAATTTGCGACGATTGTATATCCGCTAAGAAAAGTCAACGATAATTTAAAAACAACATCAATGGAGAAGTCAACATACAAGTGTAAGTAAAAACTAATGCAAATAAATTAGAAATTGTGCTACTAATGCACATGGCGGCACAAACACGTCTCGTAAAAGTAATGATGTTTTGTTTGGTTAGTTTTTGGAAAATGTAGAAGTAAAATATTTTCCATCTATGCAATTCCAGCTATGCAGGCTAACGTTAGTTAGCTAGCAAATTAATTAGCTATCACACAGTAGGTGTAAATTAATAATTATATAGTTAATGTAAATAAATATGCAATCATAATTGACTGTAGCGCATATAAAAACACACACAAGTTACCGTTGGCTGAAAACACAATCTTTGCGGGATGAAGGAGTGACGAATTTCCGGGCAAGTGTGGTCCATTTAAAAATCATTCCTTCCTCCCTCGCTCCTTGCCCTGCAAGTGTACACTCGTCAGACGTCACGACACGTCATCAGAAGTGTCCCCTTAATTTGAGGGCTGAGGGGATAGGGTGTGTCTTTTAAGTGTTTGGACCTTAGCCCTCTCGCATAATGAATTTTACCGACACAAAAAGATCTCACCACGTCGAACGAACAAATTATCTGTTGGCATTTATAAAATTGTACCGAAACTTCCTGTTGTTTCCTTCACAGCTGTTGTTATTAATTTTTTTTACTGTATGACTTTGCTTGTATAAAAACTGTGGATGGAAACGTGGTTAATGTTATGAATTTTAGTGACGTTGCCAAATCTTGTTCCCTAAAGTATTGTACATTACAGTATTTTGTTATTTGGTCCCCATACTTGAACATGCCATTTCTGATAGTAGGCGGCCATCTGACTTTGTGATAACTAGTGACAACCCAGTACTGGCTTGTACACTTGCCAATGATGAAGTCTTTAAAACAATACTTAACATATGGGAAGCTTAACAGTTTCTCTTGTAAAAATATATGTATTATTGTGGAGGCGATAGCCCCCACAATAATATATACAGTACATTGATTGAAGCTCAGTGTTAAATTAAATCTCCCTACCATCATGTCTAAGCCAATATGACACCAATGTCAATGAAAATTCACAAATCAACTTGGAGGTACACACTCCCCGCCTCTCATGATTCGTCCGGCCATTACCAAGAACCCCTATGCCGGATTTTTGACAGGGTCTTTAGCATTAGGGTCAACCCTAGCTACATTTTTGGCACAAACCTAGCTCTAGATGCTGGATTAAAACAAGGCTACAGCGTCCATAAAGTGACAATCAGACTTGAATCCATTTGGACTGAATATGTTTGTACAGTATGTGCAACAATTTTTATTACATTTATAATTTTTAGCTCTCACGTGCACATTTCCGTCCAAGAATGACAATGCTAACATATTCTGAAAATTCTAACATCTTTTCACCGGAATCTCAGAGTTCTTTAACCGGACCAAAGCACCTGGGTTGAGCAGCAACAGTGCTAGTAGCTAGCTAATTCCAGTCGGATGAGAGGCAAGCTACAAGCAAAATAAATTAGCTATATTTTGCTATGGAATTTCACGTGGCTGTAGTCATCTGTTTTTGACACTTTTGATATTCTGGATTTCCCTGATTGTCTATTTGATTAAAATGTGGGTCAAAAGAAAAGGGAAATAAAAGTATTATCTGAGTTTTTTTGGGGGAAAGGACATTGTCTACTGGTGTCCTAGCTAGCAACCTGTGTCGCTCCCGCCTCCCACCAGCTGTGTACCGGAGTCCTCCTAACAAGCTAGCACACAGTGTCCTTCGCTAATGCCTAACAAACACCTGCCCTCGCCGTCATTAACAGAAGTGCGGGAAAACCGTGCCTGACAGGCGGAGGACACTGTCTACCGGTGTCCTAGCTATTGTTAGCTAGCTATCTACCTATCCCGCCTGCTTTGTAGCGGAGTCCTAGCCAGTGTCTATTGCTAATGCCTGCTGAACACATGCAGGGACGCCACGAATTGCGGACCGCAATATCCCTTCTCTGTCTTGCTACTACAGAGGAGAGTACGGTGGACACAGGAGAGACCAACTCTCAAGGAATACGTAATTTCCCTCATCCTTCAGAGGCACTCCACCCCTACGGTACATCCCAGGGACACACTGCTTAATGGCAGGGTGGCGGATTGTGTTCCCTGAAATGCGTCCACCAGCTGATTGACGCCGTGCCGGGCCCTCTCTATGCATTTGTTTATCTTCTGGTCCCACTCAAACATCCAGCTCCTCCGCTGCACGATATCAGAGAAGACAACCGTTGTCCCGGGAAACATTCAGATGACCACCTCTAAATTCACGCATCTGCCACACCAGTGCCGTCCACTTGGTGTATCCTAAGTCGTTTCCACCGAGGTGGAATGTCAGGGGGAGCACAGACCCTCTGCTGGCGCAGAAAACAGAGCAGTTTCTACCACATCATGCCTTGCTCTCCGAGCCACCTAATGTGACAGTCAATAAAGTATGTTAATAGTTAATGGGTAGGATACATGTTGATAATTTGTGTATTTTCCAAGAGCTTGCTAAATTGTCTTGTTAAAATAAATCTTGTATAAAATTAAAAAAAACTGTACATTGGCTTAAATGGGTTTCTGGTTTTTCATCTGTTAATATTAAATAAATACTAACAACTTCGTTATTAATATTGCTATTTGTTTTTACTTGACTTATATTGCTGTGTTATGCAGGATTATAATGTTGTATAATAATGTTGTATAATCACCTTCCGGTGTAAATACCAAGGAAATGGAAAGTTTTGAATTCTAAGCAACCTACATACACATTGTTTGAAGTATAAAAGACCAACATAACTACTGTAGTATGTCAACGCTGTGTACTGGAAAACCTTGGTAGAGCATGGGTGGAGAAGGCATTGTGGTGCTCATGTGAATTTCATTCAGACCAATGCCTACTTCTCACTTAAAACATATTTTTTTTGTTTTTAATGATAGTAAAAACTTAGTTGTCTTTCTGATATAATGTATCACATTCCCTAAATACCTTTAAGGATTGAAAAGTATGCAATACATAAATTTAATTAAATTGTAATAAATAAATAGAAAAAGTGCATCAGCCAAACATGGGCAGTGTACATGGGGCCAATATTTCAGCCAGCATCGTGCCAGCGTGAACACGTTTGCTGGGAAGCTAAGTCTCTATCTGTGAAATAAAACAGGACAATACGTACAGTGCCTTCAGAAAGTATTCATACCCCTTGACTTATTCCAGATTTTGTTGTATTGAAGCCTGAATTCAAAATGGATTAAATAAATAAACATTCTCACCCATCTGCATACAATAATGACAACGTGAAAACATGTTTGTAGACATTTTTGCGAATGTATTAATAATTAAATAGAGAAATATCTCATTTACAGAGGTATTCACACTCCTGAGTCAGTACATGTTAGAATCACCTTTGGCAGTGATTACAGCTGTGAGTCTTTCTGGGTAAGTTGCTAAGAGCTTTGCACACCTGGATTGTACAATAGTTGCACATTATTGTTACAAAAATTATTCATGGTCTGTCAATTTGGTTGTTGATCATTGCTAGACAGCCAATTTCAAGTCAAAACAGTAACTAGGCCACTCAGGAACATTAAATGTTGTATTTATAAGCAACTCCAGTGCTTTTTGGCCTTGTGCTTGTTGGCCTTGTGTTTTAGGTTATTGTCCTGCTGAAAGGGGAATTCATCTCCCAGTGTCTGTTGGAAAGCAGACTGAACCAGGTTTTCTTCTAGGATTTGGCCTGTGCTTAGCTCTATTCTATTTTATTTATATCCTAAAAAACTCCCTAGTCCTTGCCAAAGACAACATTACTCATAACATGATGCAGCCACCACCATGCTTGACAATATGAAGAGTGGTACTCAGTAAAAGTTGTGTTGGATTTGCCCAATCACGCTTTGTATTCAGGACATAAAGTTAATTTCTTTGCCACATTTTTTGCAGTTTTACTTTAGTGCCTTATTGCAAACAGGGTGCCTACATCTTTGTAGTGACTGGGTGTATTGATACACCATCCAAAGTGTAACTAATAACTTCACCATGCTCAAAGGGATATTCAGTGTCAGCTTTTTTTAGTTTTACCCATCTACCAATAGGTGTCCTTCTTTGTGAGGCATTGGAAACCCTCTCTGGTCTTTGTGGTTGAATCTGTGTTTGCATTTCACTGCTTGACTGAGGGACCTTACAGATAATTGTATGTGTGGGTACAGAGATGAGGTAGTCATTCAAAAATCATGTTAAACACTATTATTGCACACAGAGTCCATGCAACTTATTATGTGAATTGTTAAGCACATTTTTACTCCTGAACTTATTTAGGCTTGCTATAACAATAAAAATGAATACTTATTGACTCAAGACATTTCAGCTTTTCATTTTTAATTAATTTAAAAAAAAGTCTAAAAACATAATTCCACTTTGACATTATGGGGTATTGTGTGTAGAACAGTGACAAAACAACTTAATTTAATCAATTTTAAATTCAGGCTGTAACACAACAAAATGTGGAAAATGTCTAGGGGTGTGAATAATGTCTGAGTCTATTTGAGCCAAAGTAGGATGATGTGTGCCATTCCCCACCCCCCAACAGTCTGTTAATTAGCTTAACACACAAAGCCCTTCAGCTAAAGAGAACGCAGTTACTGTGAGAGAGAGAGAGAGGAAGGGGAAGAGAGAAGTAGAGGGAGTGAAGAGGCCTAAGGGAGGATGTCAAGGAAGCCAAGAGTACGTTGTGATCGAGATGTGGTTGTCCCTGATAGCACTGACTTTGCTCACAGCTGCTTGTTTAAAGAAATGTACTTACTGTGATCGAGATGTGGTTGTCCTACTGGCTATCCTAAGTTGAATGCACCAATTTGTAAGTCGCTCTGGATAAGAGCGTCTGCTAAATGACTCAAATGTAAATGTAATGTAAAATTCCCAATGGGGTGCTGTTTGTAACTTGTTTTATTTCAGGAAAACAAAATTAATATTGATTTCAATACTTCTCCTCTACCCCTCTGTGTTTCTCTGTTTCTCTGTCTCTCGGTCTCTGTCAGTATCTCTCTGTCTCTCTTGCTTTCTGTTTGATTGTCTGTCTCTCTGTCTCTCTTTCCCTCTCCGTCTCTCAATCTGTCTCTCTATCTCTCTCCCCTCCCTGTGAGGAAAGCCTCGGCGTGTGTTGCGACAGTGCCAAATCTGATCTTGCGTCATCTACACACTCACGCCATTCTCCTACATAAATACACTAAAAGACATACTCAGAAAACACACACAAACACACATTCACTGAGTGTACAAAACATTATACCTCCTCTCTTCTCTTCTTACCTCTAAACCTTGTACCTCCTCTCCTCTCTTCTCAATCTGGTTTCCAAGCTGGTCATGGGTGCACCTCAGCCATGCTCAAGGTACTAAACGATATCATAACCGCCATCGATAAAAGACTGTGCAGCCGTCTTCATCGACCTGGCCAAGGCTTTCGACTCTGTCAATCACAGCATTCTTATTGGCAGACTCAACAGCCTTGGTTTCTCAAATGACTGCCTTGCCTGGTTCTCCAACTACTTCTGAGATAGAGTTCAGTGTGTCAAATCGGAGGGCCTGTTGTCCGGTCCTCTGGCAGTCTCTATGGGGGTGCCACAGGGTTCAATTCTTGGGCCAACTCTATTCTCTATATATCAACGATGTCGCTCTCGCTGCTGGTGACTCTCTGATCCATATCTACGCAGACGACACCATTCTGTATACATCTGGCCCCTCTTTGGACACTGTGTTAACTAACCTTCAAACAAGCTTCAATGCAATACAGCACTCCTTCCGTGGCCTCCAACTGCTCTTAAATGCAAGTAAAACTAAATGCATGCTTTTCAATCGAACGCTGCCCGCACCCGCCCGCCGGACTATCATCACTACTCTCAACGGGTCTGCTTAAGAATATGTGGACACCTACAAATACCTAGGTGTCTGGTTAGACTGTAAAGTCTCCTTCCAGACTCACATTAAGCATCTCCAATCCAAAATTAAATCTACAATCGGCATCCTATTTCGCAACAAAGCCTCCTTCACTCATGCTGCCAAACATGCCCTTGTAAAACTGACTATCCTACCGATCCTTGACTTCGTGATGTCATTTACAAAATAGCCTCCAACACTCTACTCAGCAAATTGGATGTAGTCTATCACAGTGCCATCAGTTTTGTTACCAAAGCCGCATATACTACCCACCACTGCGACCTGTACGCTCTCGTTGGCTGGCCCTCACTACATATTCATCGCCAAACCCACTGGCTCCAGGTCATCTATAAGTCTTTGCTAGGTAAATCCCTGCCTTCTCTCAGCTTGCTGGTCACCATAGCAACACCCACCCGTAGCATGCGCTCCAGCAGGTATATTTCACTGGTCATCCCCAAAGTCAACACCTCCTTTGGCCACCATTCCTTCCAGTTCTCTGCTGCCAATGACTGGAACGAATTGCAAAAATCATTGAATCTACCATCTCCCTCATATTTATTATTTTTGCTAATTTGCACTCCAGTATCTCTATTTGCACATCATCATCTGCACATCTATCACACCAGTGTTAATGCTAAATTGTAATTATTTCTCCACTATGGCACTATTGCCTTACCTTCCTAATTTTAGTACATTTGCACACACTGTATATAGATTTTCTATTGTGTTATTGACTGTACGTTTGTTTATCCCATGTGTAACTCTGTGTTGTTGTTGGTTTTGTCGCACTGCTATGCTTTATCTTGGCCAGGTCTCAGTTGTAAATGAGAACTTGTTCTCAACTGGCCTACCTTGTTAAATAAAGGTGAAATAAAAAATATAAATATATCTCTTCTCTTCTTGAGCCCTGCATGACACTGGGAATCAGGGTTCAATTACCAGTAATGTGTTTGGTGTTTTTTGCCTAGAAGTTTCCAATATTTAATTGCCTGGGCCTGAATGGGCCTATAGGCTTCTCAGACTCGATCTGTCACCATCAGAGGGAGAGTCGTGATGGGCCAACCGATTGCTGATGATTCTCTCACATCACATGAATATGTAGCTTTACTCTTGAGAGACTGATGGAGAGGGTCATAAAACTCTTACAGCATTCAGATGATCAACACTCACAGTCTCTGAGGATGCTTACGCATGCAATCTCTCTCTAAGCTATGTCTCTCTCTCTGTGTGAACACACTAAACCCACACCAAGTAGACACACACACAGACAGACCCATAACATCTCCTCTTCCTCCTCCTCTCTACCTCCACTCCTTTTCAGTCTCACACACACAACCTTATTTTCAGCTGAGAAAAAGAGGAAAGAATTGAATGAGAGAGAGAAAGAAAGAGAGAGAAAGAGAGAGAGAGACTTAAAGTAGCCAGTTGGTGCGTCACTCTGTGCCATTGTCTCAAGTGAGTACCCATCCAGAAACCACATTTAGGGAATGACTGGGGGACATTGAAACAGTCACTGGTGTCCATGACACTGCTCTCATTTGGAAACGGTAATAAGATCTCTAATATTGTTTCTTTGTCATTGGATTGTTTTCTCTTTCTCAGTGAAAGACAAAGGAGGGGAGGGGATAGGATTATAGATTGGTTTGAGGAGAATGATAAGGACAACTGACTGCTGTAGTCCTGTATAAATAATAGGAAAGAACAGGAAAGCTAACATTCCCTCCCTGAGTATTTGGCCATTTTCAGAGCTGGAATAATCAAACAGAAACAACCACATATATACACATTCCTCAACAACAGTAGCACTCAGCCAGGGGACCTGGCTTAACTGGTGCCTCCAGAGATGCAACCTCTCTCATCATTACCCAACGCCTAAATACCTTTTAAAAAAGAGAGGAGGTATAAGGTTCAGAGGTAAGAAGAGAGGAGGTATAATGTTCAGTGGTAAGAAGAGAGGAGGTATAAGGTTCCTTGCAGACCTTCTCCTTCTAGTGGTAAGACCAACACATTTCATGTGTGTCTAGGGATTTTGTGAATGAAGGAGATTGAGTCATTTCATCATCTTGAATCATTGGTGGGGATAGTGAACATTTTCTGATTAAAACTGTGGCGGTTTATGAATGAAACACCTCAGAAGAACATTGAAATGTATTATTATTACATTTTTGGTACTAGCCTAACATTCATAATTATAATTAATGGTTTGCATTTTGCGTATCAAACTAAAGGCTTAGGCTAGGTAATGAAGGGCAAAGAATCATTGTTTACTGAATGAACATTCAGATCATTGAGAAGGGATGTCTTCAGGCACAGCATGTGCCAAAGTAATATTTATTATCACTGTCAAGTGCCAATGAGCCTTAGCATTAACTCACTAGAGATCGAGAGAGAGACAGCCTAGAGAGAGATTGTATGAGTAAGCATCCATAGAGATTGTGTCTGTGAGAGGTGATAATCTGATTGCTGTTTTATGACCCTCTCCATCTGTCTCTGAAGAGTAAAGCTGTGAGAGAATCAGCAGCAATGGGTTGACCCATCACGACGTTCCCTCTGATGGTGACAGATTGAGTTTGAGGGCCCTTTAAACTCAATAATATACAAAATAACTTTTACAGATGTACCATTGAGAGCATCCTGTCAACTGCACCACCCGCAACCGCAGGGTACTCTAGAGGGTTCTGTGGTTAGCCCAACGCATCACCGGGGGCACACTGCCTGGCCTCCAGGACCCCTACAGCACCTGATGTCACAGGAAAGACAAAAAGATCATCAAGGACATCAGATTGCTTGCTTACCAATTTTAAAAATAGCAGTCCGATCGTACAATCATGGCCATCCGAACAGCAGACGAGGAGGTCACATATGATCCAAATAAGAGACTAATTACAAAATGTATTACACCCCAGTGAGACTCCATAGAATGAATACAGACATTCCTCCTGATTGTAAAATATGTACCTCTGAAAGTGGAACCTATATGCATGTATTTTGGAGATTACCAGATTTGCTGCACAGAAAATACTAGATGCACAGTTTGATATGACCCCGTGTATCTATCTTCTTAATGCCCAGCAGGACTTTGTTCTTGATCCAGACAGAGAGAATTTGTTTATGACTATCACATACTTTGCTAAGAAATGTATTCTGCTACTGTGGGCTTCTGATTCTTCTCCTACATTTAAAATGTGTATTGACCAGATTGTTGACTTTCTTCCTCTTGAAAAGCTCACTTATGACCTCCGCAAGAGACAGCCCAGGATTAATAGACTCTGGTCTCCACTACTCAACTATATTTCAAATTGGACAGAGTGAACGGGGTGATTAGGGAAATGAGTGTATATATATATATATATGTTGTGTAAGGTGCTGTAAAAACTAATTATTTGCTCGTTATCTCAGCTAAGGCTGGGAATAGCTAACAGGAACACTGATAATGCTGCTCCAAGTTTGTTTGTTTTGTTTTATATTTTATTCTACTCTATTATTTATGTCTGCCACATTTGTGAATGTGGAATTGTTGGTTGATTGAAAAACATTGAAAAAGATTGAAAAAAATTGAAAAAGAAATAGGCTTTTTACCAAATTAACGTACGACAGACCACCCTGCACACCCTAATTCAAACGCAAAGTCTTCTCATGCTTTGTTGATTTCAGGGCCTGCTATACAAATTGATGAAAATGGGTGTTTGGTGGAAGACATACGACATTATAAAATCTACGTACACAAACAACAAGTGTGCGGTTAAAATGGGCAAAAAACACACATTTCTTTCCACAGGCCCGCGGGGTGAGACAGAGATGCAGCTTAAGCCCAACCCTCTTCAACATATATCAAAACGAATTGGCGAGAACTAGAACAGTCTACCGCACCCGGCCTACTAGAATCTGAAGTCAAATGTCTACTGTTTGCTGATGATCTGGTGCTTTTGTCCCCAATCAAGGAGGGCCTACAGCAGCATCTAGATCTTCTGCACAGATTATGTTAGACCTGGGCCCTGACAGTAAATCTGAGTAAGACAAAAATATGGTGTTACAAAAAAGGCCCAGTTGCCAGGACCACAAATACATGCCATCAAAAGGAACATACCAATTAGGATCTGGCAAAAAATACTTGAATTAGTTATAGAACCCACAACGTAAAACACCAAATAATGCATGCAGAGCAGAATTAGGCCGATACCCGCTAATTATCAAAATCCATAAAAGAGCTGTAAATTCTACAACCACCTAAAAGGAAGCGATTCCCAAACCTTCCATTACAAAGCCTTCACCTACAGAGAAATTAACCTGGAGAAGAGTCCCCTAAGCAAGCTGGTCCTGGGGCTCTGTTCACAAACACAAACAGACCCCACAGAGCCCCAGGACAGCAACACAATTAGACCCAACCAAACCATGAGAAAACAAAAAGATAATTACTTGACACATTGGAAAGAATTTACAAAAAAAACAGAGCAAACTAGAATGCTATTTGGCCCTAAACAGAAAGTACACAGTGGCAGAATACCTGACCACTGTGACAGACCCAAAATTAAGGAAACCTTTGACTATATACAGACTCAGTGAGCATAGTCTTGCTATTGAGAAAGGCAGCTGAAGGCAGAGCTGGCTCTCAAGAGAAGATAGGCTATGTGAACACTGCCTACAAAATGTGGCAACTTCCTAACTTCCTGTCAAATGTATTACCATATTAGAGACACATATTTCCCTCAGATTACACAGACCCACAAAGAATTCGAAAGCAACTAACATTTTGATAAACTCCCATATCTATTGGGTGAAATACCACAGTATTTAACTATTTCCATATCATTACAACACTGTATATAGACATAATATGACACTTGAAATGTCTTTTATTCTTTTGGAACTTTTGTGAGTGTAATGTTTACCGTTAATTCTTTACATTGCCAAATAGATAATAAACAGTAAACATGTTTCCCAATAAAGCCTGAGAGAGAGAGAGAGAGAGAGAGAGAGAGAGAGAGAGAGAGAGAGAGAAGCCTGTACACTAAGGCTGGGCTTCCTTAGTGTACAGGCTTTCTGGCCAAGGTGTTGGCTGCAGTCCCTAAAATCACTAAGGAACTATCACGGTCCACACACATTAACACATTCGTGAAGAGGGCACGACAACACCTCTTCCCCCTCAGGAGGGCATTGGCCCTCAGATCCTCAAAATTATATAGCTGCACCATTGAGACCATCTTTACTGGCTGCATCACCGCTTGGTATGGCAACTGTTTGGCATCCGACCACAAGGCGCTACAGAGGGTAGTACATACAGCCCAGTACATCACTGAGGCCTGGCTCTCTGCCATCCAGGACCTCTTCACCAGGTCAGAGGAAGGCCCTAAAAATGGTCAAAGACTCCAGCCACCCAAGTCATAGACTGTTCTCTCTGCTACGGCAAGGCAGCCGGTACCGATTCACCAAGTCTGTAACTAACTGGACCCTGAACAGCTTTTACCCCCAAGCTATAAGACTGCTAAATAGCTAATTAAATAGTTCACCAATAGCTACCTGGAATATCAGCATTGACCCTTTTTGCAACTCTTTTGACTCATCATATACGCTGCTTTTACTGTCTATTATTTATCCCATTGCCTAGTCACTTTACCCCTACACACTTAGAAAAAAAGGGTTCTTCGGCTGTCCCCATAGGAGAACCCTTTGAAGAACCCTTTTTGGTTCCAGGCAGAACCTTTTTGGTTCCAGGCAGAACCTTTTTGAGTTCCATGTAGAACCCTTTACACAGAGGACAGACTCAACATATATGGGATCCCTAATTAGAGACAATGCGGTGCAGCTGCCTCTAATTAGGGATCCAACCCAAACCCCACACAGAAACAGAAAAGAACGACACTGTCAGACTCTGACCATAGCTACATAGAGAAGCCTATTTGCTTCTCTATGGCCAGAGCCTGACATTATAGGTGTGTCACAATAATATCTACTTTCTCCTGAAGTTTGCACTCATTCACTACTTTCCACAAATCTAAAAGGCAAGTGTTAGAGAGAGTTTCCACCATATTTCTCATAACAGTAATTTCCTTTCAAATCTATGAAGGGAAGTGAACAAGTGCACACTTTGGGAGGAAGGAGAGATAATTGGGACATAGCTGCCCATATGAGCTGCCATATGAGCTGCCCACTGAGTCAGCCCTTGCCGGGGACTTGTTTGCAGTGTTGGCCTAGACGGTACCCCCTGGTGTTGGAGAGGTCAGCTGAGTTTAGCAGGGCCGTGACTGCAAACATAGGCAGCGACATCGATTCGTTGACATCCTATTGATTAATGGAAGTATAAACAAAGGAGCAGATTCACTCTCTCTTTCAATTTACATGCCAGTATTTCTCTCTTCGGTCTCTTTCTTTACTACTGATACCTCCTTCTCAGTCGAGGCTCCTCAGAGGAGGAAAGGGAACACCATCCTCCTTAGTGAATTTCATATACATACATTTTACATCAACATTTAAAAAGTTATCATTTTTAGGTAAAACTATACTAAATATAATCACGTCACCAAATAACGGATTAAAACCCACTATTATGCAATGAAGGTCAACAGTAGCCTCAACAGCACTCTGTAGGGTAGCACCATGGTGTAGCCGGAGGACAGCTAGCTTTCGTCCTCCTCTGAGTACATTGACTTCAATACAAAACATAGGAGGCTCATGGTTCTAACCCCCTTCCATAGACTTACACAGTAATTATGACAACTTCTGGAGGACATCCTCCAACCTATCAGAACTCTTGTAGCATGAACTGACATGTTGTCCACCCAATCAAAGGATCAGATAATTAATCTAGTACTGAAAGCATAAGTTACAGCTGGCTAGCACTGCAGCACATAAAATGTGTTGAGTAGTTGACTCAAAGAGAGAGAAAGAAAATAGTTTTGAACAAATGTATTTCTTCCTAAATGAAGGAGAAGCGAGAGAGAGAGAGATTTGATTTATTTTTCACTTTCATTTTCACTTAGCTAGCAAATGCAGCTAGATAGTTTAGCCTACTGAAACACCCTGCTCAAACAGAGGGATGTTATGTTAGCTAGCTGGCTATGACTATCCAACACAACACTGGAACTCTTCTAAGTCAAGGTAAGCTTTTGGTTTGACTAATTTATTGCCACCGGGGAACACCGGTGTAACTGCTTGCTGACTGTACACTGTAATGTTACTGCATGATGGTAGCGGGTTTACTAAGGCGTTAGTTCTATTAGATTTGCTGACTATGATATCGTCACCTGAATTTCTATTCCAATGTTCTAAATGAACTTTTTAACTCTATCTGTATCCTGAAGGTTGTAAATTCTTCAGTTTGTTTAAATAATACAGAGAGAGTTCCAGCTTTGCAATGGTCAGTCTTTATTCATAGAGAACGTTCTAATGAAGAAACAATACACATGGCTTTTATAAAATCCAGTCAGCAAAGTCTCCATCCTGTTTTATGGCCTGCAAGTTCTCATGATCTGCCTTCAAAGACCCTATCCTGTTATCTCAGGTCACCCCCCTCAAAGACATCCCTCAGTTGCTAATGTTTACCCACCTCAGGGACAAGACCCCCACTCAGATTGATAAGGATGGTAAACTTTTATGGCTAATCTCCTGCAAGCCCAACAGCCTTCACAAATGGTCTATCTCCCCCTTTGTACATCTTAACCACATCCTGACTCATTTACCAAATGGTAACATTCTAACCTGGTCTGAACATTGTCTATGTTCCCACATTCTTAGAATCATAATCTTGTAATTCTAATACATCTCACACATTACACCGTTTCAGGGTGAAACATCTTAGTCATTAACATTAAACATACAAATTTCTTTATCAGATATTACTTTAGCTCATATATAGGCGACAACTATGTAGGCTGTGTGTAGCCGTTTGGCTTGGAAAGGTTTTTCGCCTGGTCACATACAGCTGATGTGTTGTGCATTGAAGTCCACAAGCGAAGGGAAGAGGTGAAAGGAGGAGAGCGCATAACGTAGATGTGAGAAGGAATACAACGTGGCTGCTATGAAACTGTAATCTGTGTTTACGTGTGATCAGGGGTGTATTCATTACACCGATTCTGTTGAAAAACGTTTCTTAAACAGAAGCAAACGGATAAACATACCAGAATTTGTCCAATATAAACTCTTGTTTACAGCTGTTGGACTAACTAAAACCCACTATCAGCTAGATGCAGGCAAGAGTGTGCAAGGCGGTATTGAATGTCACTGTCTGTCCATGTGTCACTGTCACATCAAATTTGTCTCTTGAGCTGTGTGCATATACGTTGTAAACTGTCATTCATAGGCTAGGTTGTAGCAAAGGGGTATAGGGAAAATTCTAGTATCATATAGTAGTCGCTGTTACATTTAACTTGGTGAATGGAATATGAATGACAGTCATCCAATATGCTGTAATAGAAATAAGGCCATGCTCATGAAAAGAATGTGTCCTCCCTCCTCTGAAACGGCACTGACCGCCACTGCTCCTTCTCTTTCATCTGCTCATTCTCTCTCTCTCCTCTCCGTATTCTATCTCTTCCTCTGCGCCACTTCTTCTATCTCTCCTCTCTACCACTTCTTCTCTCTCTTTCTCAATAACTCCCTGTCTTTTGAGGTATCAGGTTGATTTGGCACATCTCCTGGTTCCGCCATACTCACTCTAATGAATCTGTGTTATATCCCCTGTTAACTGTCACCCTTTACCCCGGCTGTTCTGTTCCTGGATCAGTGGAGAGGTCTTCCCTCCCTGTTTCTACTAGTCTAAAGAAACAGTCAAACGTCCTAATTTCTTCAAGTAGTACAAGTTCCTTATTATTAGTGAACAAAAATATAAATGCATCATGTAAAGTGTTGGTCCCATGTTTCATGAGCTGAAATAAAAGATCCCAGACATTTCCATACACAAAAAAAGCTTATTTCCTTCAAATTGTGTAAACAAATTTGTTTACATGCCTGTTAGTGAGCATTTCTACTTTGCAAAGAAAATACATCAACCTGACAAGTGTGGCATATCAAGAAGCTGATTAAAGAGCATGATCATTACACAGGTGCACCTTGTGCTGGGGACACTAAAAGGCCACTCTAAAATGTTGTTTTTTTTTCAAACAAAACAATGCCACAGATGTCTCAAGTTTTGAGGGAGCGTGCAATTGGCATGTTGACTGCAGGAATGTCCACCAGAACTGTTGCCAGAGAATGTAATATTAATTTAGTTTTAGAGAATTTGGCAGTACGACCAACCGGCCTCAAACCGCAGACCACATGCCAGCCCAGGACCTCCACGTCCGGCTTATTCACCTGCGGGATCGTCTGAGACCAGCCACCCGGACAGCTGATGATAATAAAGCCCTTTTTGCTGGGAAAAACTCATTCTGATTGGCTGGGCCTCGTTCCCAATTGGGTGGGCCTATGCCCTCCCAGGCCCACCCATGGCTACGCCCCTGACCTGTTATGTGAAATACATAGATTAGGGCCTAATGAATTTATTTAAATTGACTGATTTCCTTAGATGAACTGTAACTCAGTAAAATCGTTGAAATTGTTGCATGTTGCGTTTATATTTTTGTCCAGTATATACTGTCCCTGGATCAACCAATCAGCAGTTACTAGGTTAGTTACTAAAGCAGGTACAGGTGCTACATTGTCAACTTGCAGGAAGTGAATGAATGATTTAAAATAAAATAAAAACAAACATTGCACATTCTGAGGCCTCGGTTTGCTACCTACCAACAGCTTAGTCAGGATCTTCACAGAGCCACTGTCTTCACAGAGCCAGGGTCTTCACGCAGTCCGGCCAGTGGATAAATAGACAGGGTTGACGAGAGTCTGGAGCGTAGGGTAGATGTAGAGTAGTATTGATATTCAGGACAGCCAGCTGAGAGTGAAGGAGGATATGTCAGAGCAGGAGGTGTTTGGGGAGTTTTGTCTACGATCTAAAAGGTGTGTAGTACAACAGGTGTGTAGTACAACAGACGTGTAGTTACGTTTTAGAACATATCTGACGCTTCCTCGCAGGTCGCTGGGCAAACGTACAGCTATTCTGGGAGAAAGGGTCAGGAATACACACCAATCATCTGCACTGACACTGGCATGTCAGGAGGGGGCTGGGGAGGGGGCCTGGGAGGAGGCCAGGGGTGTTTAATGGTGACTGAAAGCCAGCTCACACACACACAGAACACACACAACCCCTTCTACAGTTGGTCAGAATGGAAAACGTGCCAGTTTAGCAACCTGGCACCTTGGCTGCTACTGCCCTCTCCCCACCCTACCCTAACCTACCCTGGCTCATATGAGAGTGGGATGGATAGATAGGGGAGGCGGTGTAAGGGAGTTCAGAGGGAGTGGTTGGTGGTGAGCCCTAACACTACTCTGTCCTATTGGGAGAAAAATCACACTAACAAGAGTGTCATCTGTAGAGACATATGTTGCTGGCCCAGAGCTCTGTTAAACTCAGCTCACCTCTCCAACACCAGGGGTTCCAGGAAATGACCTCAAACAACACCCCCTGCCCTGAGGCCTGGGGATATTGTTTTATTTATATAATACATTGTTTTATTATCGTCTTCTTACAGATTTCCAGTAAGCATAATAGCAGATTGCATTAACTTGGTTCCAGGAGATGTACAGTACTGCAGCAGTGTTCAGGCTATCCCATAGAACATTTACATTTCCGTCATTTAGCAGACGCTCTTATTCAGAGCGACTTACATCATTTTTTTTTTCTTTTTTCATAGTAGTAGTAGTAGTAATAGTAGTCCCTACCTTTCTCAATAAAAAATCTATTGTACATTAAAATAATACAATTATGCTGATAAGTTATTATTATTTAGTAGTTTATTTAATTCACAGAGAGATAAAATAGGATGACATACAGTAATGGCACTGTATTTCAGTTCTTAAAATCTAAATCAGTCATAACCAAAACTCCCCAACAACAGAACAAGTCGCGCTAACAGCTGTTTATTTTAGAATTGTGGCCAAAAAGAACATGAGCCAATTTCCGATAAACGTCTATGAAAGTGACTATTACTGTTAATGATAAACGTCTATGAAAGTGACTATTACTGTTAATACCATTTATAGTTGTTATTTGCCTTTTGGGCAGCTGTAACTCCACTAATCCCGTTCCATGCCTGTGAACAGACTCAGAGCCAATTTGGGTGCTTCTATTCTTAGGCTTCTAGGAAGGTACCTAGCTGCAGTACACTTGGTCTTGGAGCTGTAGCAGCAGCATTGTCCAATTATCAGCATGAAACTTATTGAATGGAAAAACACTTACAAATTGTAGGTTCTGAATCACAAGTTTATCGTTCATGAATTCCCTGTAAACCACGGACCAATCTTACTGGAAGACATCCTATGGCAGGATACGGTCACAAACATGGTTGTAAAATGTTTCCAAACTGGAGAATTTGGACACTAAGAACCATAATTTCTGTCATGCTGAGAGAGAGAGATGATCAAACACACTAACAACATCCCCATAGATGTAGCAAACATGAGTCAGGCTCATGGTCTCGGGGTGAGGTAGCCATGCCTGCGACTTCAAAATCAGTGTCACCCTTGGCCCAAGAGGAAATTCCCTCCTGGTCAAGACGTTGGTTTTTCCCGTGGAAGACGACGGTTCAGATCCCACCCGTGACATAGACATGATCCCTACTTCCCAACAACCAGGCTCAACAACCTCTGACAGACAGGAGAGTTTTATTGACTGGGTTCTCAGAAATACTGTGTGTCTCAATCTGCCTGACTGCCAGTTCTATGTTAGAAGCAGGGAGAGCCGTACCTGAGCAAATCAAATCAAAGGTACTCAGTGGGCAGAGCAGGACAGAAGAGATCAGTTCAAGCAGACAAAAACCTCCAGTCTCCACAATGTCAATAACAAATTTAATTAAATGATTTGTAGTTTCTCACGACACACTTATCAATTACATTTGATTAGATGACCAGAGGCCATTGTTCAGGTGAGCGTGATTTGATTCAAGATGCTGAGTTTAAAACCTCTTAGATGTAAAGCTGCTTGGTTATAAATCGATCTGTGGACTGTAGATAGAAATGGCTTGCATTGAGTGATAGCCCTGGTTCCCACGGATACAGAGTACATTTTCTGAGCATGTGTGAAGTAGAATGTGAAATCTGAAACCACTTGAAGCTAGGATCAACTCCTGGCTGAACCCTACCTCACAGCCACTGACAAAGCACAATTCTGCAATCGTTACATCGTAGCGCAGAAGGAGAGAGTGTTTTCATCACAGTAGCACATTGAGATCGATTTTATAGACATTCATCTAAAATTCATAGACTTTAAACAAAAAACACTTTCTGTTTGTCCTAAAGTAGACGGACAAGATTAATGAGATGAAGGGCGTTTCTAAGCTCTGTGAGATGTTCACAGCAATAGGGGCAGACGTTTTTGATCAAGAGACATTTTCTGTAATACTAAACATACAAATATGTATTTTACAGTTATAAGGAAGGTGAAATCTATTTTTTACCAGAAAGGTTAACCTCTGAGTATGCAGCATTATTAGTTATTGTTTATGTTCCTCTCATGATAAATAACTACTTTTGGGGATTATGTAGATTACATTTAATTACATTTAACTAGCTAATGATCATCAAACATGAAAGAAGTTGGCTCTAAACTGTTCCAGTACTCTGAGCTACCAGAGGTAGTAGTAACAGTAGTAGTAGTAACAGTAGTAGTAGTAGCAGTAGTAGAAGTAGCAGTAGCAGTAGCAGACACTTTACGTCCTGCACAGAGCTTTGAAAATAAGTGTTTGGTGCGAAAGACTATTCTAGCAACGGCTCTATAATTTTATAACTTTACAATATTCTAACTGCTCTGAGCTGAATGGATAAATAAGAAGTTGAAACACATAACAGTAATAGTTGTAAATTGAATTGGAGGGTTTAGGGGAAGGATGGTTGAGATAAACACTGCTTTCTGATTTTGTGGAACTAGCAGAGAACAAAAAAAGCTCTCGTACAAAAGCAATTTAATGAAATAAATTCCATTTGTCAAAGTACAACAACAAAAAATCCCCCAGAATGGAACAACTTAAAAGTATGGACGCTTAAAAGTCCTGCATTTAATTTCTATGTAATTCCAATATGTGAGATTTGTTCCCTATTACAATCACGTAGGACATTTCTTCAGCCAAATCTTTCCTCTGAAGTACGAATACATAATGTACCCAAGTACAATGCAGTTCTTAAAGAGTGGCGCAGAGATCTAAGTCATTGCATATCAGTGCTAGAGGCGTCACTACAAACCGGCTGTGATAGAGAGTCCCATAGGGCAGCACACAATTGTTCTGGTTAGAGGGTTTGGTCGAGGTAGGACGTCATTGTAAATAAGAATTTGTTCTTAACTGACTTGCCTAGTTAAATAAAGGTTAAATAAAATAAAAATAAATTAACTACAGATGTAGGATCTTAATTTGATCACACTTGCAGGGTAACTTATTGTATTTTAGGTTTAAAAAAGCTTCTGAAGTTTGTAATTTCCACTTTGAAATTTCAGATTGATCAAACCCTACAAAAATGTAAATTGATTAGAATCCACATAATAATTCACATCCTACTGTTTCTGCAGGATTATTTTCCTGCTGTAGCAAACTTGCTCAAATTAAGATCAGTATATGTCCTAGTTTGTGTCCTAAACTACTACACTAAATGACTTCTGGAGGTATGCAAATACGTCAATACGACCCTATCAAAATCAGTTCACTTGTACTATGCCATTAAATTCTGTCATTAAAAGGCCATTTACAAACAACCTTGAGAATGTAATTTCCATGACTGGGATTTCTGCACTCATAAAGTCCCTAATGGCCTGTGCGCATCCACATAGAGGCTTTGTGATGCCGGTGGATTTGAATCATCGTTTACTGTGGCAGTCTGGGTCGTGGTTTTGATGGGAAAATAGCCACGGAGGGAGCGGGCCAGATGCGTCGAAAAATCCAACCATACAACTCTTACACAACCAAGAAACTCCACCACAGCTTACCAAAGTGCACTCCTGCTTCCAAACCCATAATATATGGATAGATAATATATTCATATAATAAGACATTTCATTGACTGGATATGGACTTTAAATCAGTTTACTGTGTACCACTGTGAATTAATGACTATGCCTTGCATTAGTAGTTAATTGTAGCTCTAGTGATTATGTTATAAACCATTAGCAGTAGTTACTTTTCATGTTATAGGATGAATAGCTATCGAAGGAGAGACCAAATGTCCAGGAAAGAGAACAATGGACATAGAAAAATGAAGTACAAAGTGTCTGATGGTGAGTGGAAATAGTTGCTTTCACAGCAAACAGAGTGAAAGGACAGGGTGAGACTCAACTTTGGTCTGGCGATGCCGTCCTTAGATGATCCATTGAAAATGTTAAGGCCACTTGAGAGCATGTTGACAGTCGCTTCCTTCCCACTTACGCTCTGTCTCTGATTGACACACACGAACTCACCCATATTTTCTGCAAAAAATTATAATCAAAGCAAATAATCAAAATATAAAACAGAGCCAATCATGGAAGGAGGCAATCCATGGGGTAAACTCAGGCAGGGCCTGAGACTTCATTTCACCCCAGTCACGGGCAAGTGATGGAACAGTAGGAAGGGTGGATGCAGGGATTGAACCACAGTCTCCGGTGGGGAGCAGTATACAGTACAATCAGAAAGAATTCAGACCCCTTGACTTTTTCCACATGAAACATTGTTTTCCTCATCAATCTACACACAATAACCAATAATGACAAAACAAAAGCAGGTTTAGAATTTTAGCATATTTATACAAAATAAAAAACTGAATTATCACATTTACATAAGTATTCAGACCCTTTACTCAGTACTTTGTTTAAGCACATTTGGCAGCGATTACAGCCTCAAGTATTCTTGGGTATGACGCTACAAGTTTGGCCCATTCTTCTCTACAGATCCTCTCAAGCTCTGTCAGGTAGGATGGGGAGCGAAGCTGCACATCTATTTTAAGGTTTCTCCAGAGATGTTTGATCGGGTTCAAGTCTTGGCTCTTGCTGGGCCACTGATGGCATTCTGAGACTTGTGCTTTTAACGGTTTTGACTGGACTGCGGTTTCAGTCAGGGGTGCCAGGTAGAAATATCAGTTTCTACCAGAGAAAGATTATGTTTCTCCTTTTTATTTGAGAGTCGGTCTCATCTGTCAGTCAGTCAGTAACCCATACAAAGGACTTAAAGGGGAGTTAGACTACCATAAGCCCCAAACACTAAATAAATAACCACAAAACAGTATGTAATTATGTGTATTCAACTGAGAACCACCACATTATAATCCAAAACACAACATAAATAATAATCTCCCAGTACAAACAATAGCATATTCAGTACAATTCATCAACCACCAAGGTAATCCCATTATTGAAATAAACAGCGATACGGTATGGGAAAGCAAGTCAGTCTGTCCATGGTGGTTCCATTAAACAGAGCAGAAGAACCACAAACTTGACTTTGATAGCATCCAAAGGTTATGGTAGCATAACCTTGATAGCATCCAATTCGTAATCCGTATACGCAATGTAACTCCAAAACTTACTCACTAAACAAAGAAAAACTAGCGCTTATCCATGAGGGTTGTTTCTGCCTCACTCAATTGTCAACCATTTTGTAGCACCTCTGCCATGAGGGTTTGACTCTTTTTACTTAATTACTTGTCAGCCATTTTATAGAGCTTCTGCCATGAGGGTTTTACTGCCTCACTCAATTGTCAGCCATCTTGTTCCAGCTAAAGCCGGCTGTCCATTTGGGAATTAAAGGGGAAGTACATAATCAGGGAATTAAGGGGCAGGGCCCTGAGATGGATCAGATGGATCAAACATTCTTGGCCGTCACAGCTTGTCCTGTTGGAAGGTGAACCTTCGCCCCAGTCTGAGGTCCTGAGCACTCTGGAGCAGGTTTTCATCAAGGATCTCTCTGTACTTTGCTCCGTTCATCTTTCCCTCAATCCAGACTAGTCTCCTAGTCCCTGCCGCTGAAAAACATCCCCACAGCATGATGCTGCCACCACCATGCTTCACCACAGGGATGATGCCAGGTTACCTCCAGAAGTGACTCTTGGCATTCAGGCCAAAGAGTTCAATCATGGTTTCATCAGACCAGAGAATCTTGTTTCTCATGGTCTGAAAATCTTTAGGTGCCTTTTGGCAAACTCCAAGCGGGCTGTCGTGCCTTTTACTGAGGAGTGGCTTCAGTCTGGCCACTCTACCATAAAGGCCCGATTGGTGGAGTGCTGCAGAGATGGTTGTCTTTCTGGAAGGTTCTCCCATCTCCACAGAGGACCATCGGGTTCTTGGTCACCTCCCTGACCAAGGCCCTTCTCCCCCGATTGCTCAGTTTGGCCGGGTGGCCAGCTACTGGAAGAGCCTTGTTGGTTCCAAACTTCTTCCATTTAAGAATGATGGAGGCCACTGTGTTCTTGCGGACCTACAATGCTGCAGAAATGTTTTGGTAACCTTCCCCAGATCTGTGCCTCGACACAATCCTGTCTCGGAGCTCTACAGACAATTCCTTCGACCTCATGGCTTGGTTTTTGCTCTGACATGCACTGTCAACTGTTGGACCTTTATATAAACAGGTGTGTTCGCTTCTTAGCTAGCTGTAAATATTTGTGTGTTTGTAACTTTCTCACTCATCATTATTCACAATTAATTCAATACTATCTGTAATCATGGTAGCATCCACATGAATGTAGAAGTGTTTAAAACATATTATATTCTTACAATAAAAGTGACCCCAAAATGACACAATGCATACATTTTGTCAACTTGCAAATTCTTATTTACAATGATGGCCTACCTACAGGGTCAGCCATAGTAGTACGGCGCCCCTGGAGCAAATTAGGCTAAAGTGCCTTGCTCAAGGACACATCAACATGTTTTTCACCTTGTCGTCTCGGGTATTCAAACCAGTGGTTACTGGCCCAACGCTCTAACCGCTAGGCTACCTGCCGCCCTATTGGGCACAAAATAATAAATGCATCCAACAAGTTTGTACAGTCACAAACTTGATATAATCATTACGTGCTAGGAATATGGGACCAAATATTAAACTTTTGACTACTTTAATACACATAGAACTTCACTGCTGCTTTTTAATTATTTAAAGTTTAATTTACTAGGCTACTACTTTCAGCATTTAGTTTGCATTCATTTGGTAAGACAGCTGTGTTTACGGCTGCATTCACATTGTCTGTTTGTAATAGGTGACTTACCCTATCTATCTTGTAGCCTATATTAATGATCCAAACAACCTTGCTTTAGTGTTTAGTGCGTTGTCCATTGTGATAATACAGGGCATCAAATGCCTTGTGGGAATTGAACCCACAACCTTGGAATTGCCAGCACCACACTCTACCAACTGAGCCACACAGGACCCTAAAGCAGGACAAGAAGAGGGTGCTCTAAACTGGCCTGCCACTGTCCTCTAGTGGTGAACATGAATAGTTTTACTTTGGCAAGTCAGTTGAGAACAAATTCTTATTTGCGATGACAGCCTAACACCAGCTAAACTAAGACAATGCTGGGCCAGATGTGATACAGTTGGGATTTGAACCAGGTTGTCTGTAGTGACACCTCTAGAACTGAGATGCAGTGTCTTAGACCACTGCCCCGCATATATTACAGGTAAATCAAGGAAACAGCAACATAAAGCGTCTTAGTAGGGCATTGGGCCACCATGAGCCAGAACAGCTTCAATGCACCTTGGCATAGATTCTACAAGTGTCTGGAACTCTATTGGAGGAATGCGCCAACATTCTTCCACGAGAAATTCCATCATTTGGTGTTTTGTTGATGGTGGTGGAAAACGCTGTCTCAGGCACCGCTCCAGAATCTCACATAAGTGATCAATAGCGGAGGTGCATATGGCAGCCCCCATGCATTTACCACAAATTCCTAATTTTGCCAAGTTCTCCGTATTGTACAGTTCTCTCCGTTGCTCTAAGTTCTCCGTATTGTACAGTTCTCTCCATTGCTCTAAGTTCTTCGTATTGTACAGTTCTCTCCGTTGCTCTAAGTTCTCCGTATTGTACAGTTCTCTCCGTTGCTTTTTTTGTATAGTCATTAGCATCGTTTACATGATCCCGTTGTGCTGATGTCGCACAAGGTAGTTTAAAAACTAAAACTAAAACAATGACGTCATGTCTGAATTGAGCCATCTTTATGCACATTCGCCATTGGGTTGAGATCTGGTGGCTGAGAGCCGTGGCATATGGTTTACATCTTTTCATGCTATTCAAACTATTCAGTGACAATTCGTGCCCTGTAGAGGGGGGCATTATCATCTTATGGGGGCATAGCCATGGTAGCCAAAATAATGGCCTGCCCAGCATTTTTATGCATGACTCTTAAGCATGATGGGATGTTAATTGCTTAATTAACTCAGTAACCACACGTGTGGGAAGCTGTCATCAAGGCAAAGGGTGGCTACTTTGAAGTTTAACACTTTTTTGGTTACTACATGATTCCATATGTGTTATTTCATAGTTTTGATGTCTTCACTATGATTCTACAATGTAGAAAATAGTACAAATAAAGAAAAACCCTGGAATGAGTAGATGTGTCTTTTGACTGGTAGATGTACATCAATGGTTCCCATCTCCAGTCCTCCAGTACCTCTGTGGGGGAAAAATTACATATTTACCTGTTTTGTTTAATAGTTAACAATTTATAATTAACAATAGTAAGATATTACTATTGTACTAGTGCTGAGTTATTATGGTCTACACTCTAGCTTCCTGCAGCTAGTCTGGGCGTTGAGGACATGGGTTACTAGAGGGTGATAAAAAAAACTAAATTGCCACATTCCATGCTTAGAGTGTGCAACACAACTTAGAGTGTGCGGTCGACGGTTTCATTATTGCAATAATTTATCGATGTTGAATAGAGATGATTGTTTGAATAATTGTCCAAGTCTCTCTCAGTACTGAAATTTCCACGACAGCTCTAACAGAACACTTTTTGTTGTAGCCCCAGACAAACACACTTTAGTCATCTCAAAGGCTTGATGATTAGTTGACAAGTTGAATCAGGTGTGCTTGTCTAGGGCTACAACGATAATGTGTACAGTTGGGGGGAGGACTGGAGTTGGTAAACACTGCTGAACAGGTAATAAATGGTTCAGGTCTTTACAAATCTGTTTTCTACATAACACACAGTAATGTCCTCATCTACATGTATGTACAGCTACAGCACTTTAACACAGTAGGACCCTTCTATTATGCCATTGGCTAGACTGTGCCATAAAGAACGAAGACAGACACAGATTACGTTTGTTTGTTTGTTTCTGACTTTCATCTTTTCTATTTATTTGTGCATTTCACTTATCACTTTATCAACAGTTAAACAGAACCCACAAAGAGAAAACACAGAAACCACAGGAGGTTGGTGGCACCTTAATTGGGGAGGACAGGCACGTGGTAATGACTGGAGCGGAATGTGTGGAATGGCATCAAATACATCAAACACATGGTTTCCATGTGTTTATGCCGTTCCATCAGCTCCATTCCAGCCATTATTATCAGCCGTCCTCCCCTCAGCAGCCTGCTGTGACAGAAACGGTTTACACTTTTAGTAGTAATATTTTTACAGCAGACAAGCAAACACATACAGTAGTTGTATCCAAATTGTATCACATCCTCATGTACAACGGTTTCAACAACACTCATCCACTACATAGAGAGAGGTTAGCAATTTTAACATAGCCTTAAGATTGTGGATAGACTAGAGATTTCAGTCAGCTAGGGAGCGTATAGGGGTTCTCACACACACACACACACACACACACACACACAACCTCAGTGTACATACATACATACTATACAGCCACAGCTCCTGCCATTGGTATAGTAACCAGAGAAAGCAGAGCCTACAGTGGACATACAGTCTCTTTAGTTCTGTACTGGTCAGTGGTCAGTCAGTGCTCACGTTAGTCCACAACTAAGGTGGGGCCGTTTCACAGAGGAAAGGGTTGACAACAGAGGAGGCTGGTCCTCCTATAGTTCATCCCACCAGCCTCCTCTGGTTGACAACGTCAGTATGTATGGGATAAAACAGGGGAATCAGATTAAATAGATGTGCTAGTCTATCAAATGTATTGTTTTACACATATGAGGGTTAGAGGGGGCCTACGTTAGGATCTCACAAGCTTGATAATGGTTCAATACACTGAAATATAGTCATGTATTATGGAAGGATGTTGCCTCCATGTGTAACAAGATAAAGTCAGTCTTGTAGTCTGTCCACTAGTTCTCCCAGTCAGTGCATGCAGAAAATATATGCTCATCAATGACATCAATGACATGTTGCCTTTGACGATGACATCAATGACATGTTGCCTTTGATGATGACATCAATGACATGTTGCCTTTGATCAAACAGAATTTCACTAAATGCTTTAGAAGGATAGAGCAAAGGATGAATAGGGCAATACGCCACCTGCATGTTAATAAACATTACCCACAATACCATTAAAGATTCCCCTTTGGGAGGGATTAAAAAATACAAAAAACTATTCAAGTTTCCTCATTATATCACAGCATGACAATCTGAACTGAGTCAATAAATGAACATAATCCAAAGTAAAACTGCACATAAGAATGATAAGTGTGATGAAGATTTAGCAGCAGCAGTTTAGTTCTTAGATAAGTACAGTAGTGTGGGATGGGATTCTTTCTCTGATAATATCATTTACACACTGGTTCCTATGAGACTGTAGACTCTACATTTACAGGCGCAATTAGGATTAAGTGCATTTTCAAGGGCACATTAACAGATTTTTCACCTAGTCGCTTTGGGGATTTGAACCAGCAACCTTTCGGTTACTAGCCCAACGCTCTTAGACACCTTGACTACCTGCCGCCCACTAGCCAGTGACTGCAAAGATGAGTGAGTCCTATATGTTTAAAGCTGGAATCCGTAGCGGTCAAACTGCCACATCCGTTTGCGATATTACAACAACAAAGACATTACTTCAAACAACCAACACATCAGACATGATTGCAAACTCGATAGAACAGCAGAGTATGTACTGCTCTTTTTTTTTTTTTTTTATGCGCCTGGGGGCAACTGGTGGCGCTGTTTCACCTAATGTGGATTCCAGCTTTTAGACTGGTAATAGACTGCAGCTGAGTTTACTCTCTGTGTTATAGCTAAACACATATTGCACCTTTCTGAGACTGAGGGCAAGAAAACACAAGAACCAACCACCGTAGGTAGTAAAGGTGGTGGTGCAACAACGAATATCATCCCTACCTTCACCTACTAACTGTATGTCAAGGTGAGTCTCTTGGTTGTTGTCAATGTAAACATGTTACCCTTGGCTTGCCAATTCTCGTTGTTTCCTATAACTCTCCTCTGGAGTCCTGTGGAAGCACATTGATCTAAATTGGTCATTCAAATAACATTGATAACAGTAGCTTGTCTATGAAGAGCGACAACTCAGGTGTAAACTCTGTGGGATAGCATATTGAATCCTTTATATTTCTGAGATCACTGTGGTGTATAGACCTTACAGTCAGTGGTACAGTGCCTAATTGAATAGACCATCCACTCCCAACACTGGCTCCAGATCTTTACTTCAAAGTCACACAGGTGACTGTGACAGGAACACTGTGTTAATGCTACTGTGTGTAAAACATTGTTATCGTCTTGATCTTTATATATACTGTGTATATATATATATATATATATATATATATATGGCTAACCACACTGTGACCACTGGTATGTCACTATCATGGCTAACCATACTGAGACCACTGCTATGTCATTATCATGGCTAACCACACTGACCACAGGTATGTCATTATCATGGCTAACCACACTGACCACTGGTATGTCATTATCATGGCTAACCACACTGTGACCACAGGTATGTCATTATCATGGCTAACCACACTGACATGTCATTATCATGGCTAAACACACTGACCACGGGTATGTCATTATCATGGCTAACCACACTGTGACCACAGGTATGTCATTATCATGGCTAACCACACTGACCACTGGTATGTCATTATCATGGCTAAGCACACTGACCACTGGTATGTCATTATCATGGCTAACCACACTGTGACCACAGGTATGCCATTATCATGGCTAACCACACTGACCACTGGTATGTCATTATCATGGCTACCCACACTGACCACAGGTATGACATTATCATGGCTAACCACGTTGACCACTGGTATGTCATTATCATGGCTACCCACACTGACCACAGGTATGTCATTTTTATGGCTAACCACGTTGACCACTGGTATGTCATTATCATGGCTACCCACACTGATCACAGGTATGTCATTATCACCTGTTAGGTGGACGGTATCACTCTCTGGTGATGTCTCCATAGACAGCTAGATGACTCTGCATTGCTTGGTTCAGGACTCTTTGCTTGATTCAGGACTCTTTGCTTGGTTCAGGACTCTTTGCTTGGTTCAAGACTAGGACATGTGGGACAGGGTTGAACAGTTGTTGTTAAGACAGTTGGACAGTGCTGCCACCAGATAAACAGGTAGGTGGTTAGGCAGGTATCTTTCTGTTAGTCTAGCTATTGAAGTCTCTATGGAGTAGAGTCCACGGAACAGTGACAAAAGAGAAGGGGGGGGGGGTCACAGATCCGGTAGGGGCTTGATTATTGATCACAGGGGGTCGCTAGGAACTCTTTCCCAGTCTCTCTCTCAGCTCAGTAGAGTGCTTTTAGTCCTTGGCTGTCAAATTCGGACCAGGCGTCATTCAGTTCCATAAAAATCATCTTGGCATACTGTTCATAGGGCTGTCCAGTGGCCTGCGAGAGGGGAGGAGGAAAACATCAGTAATTGAATTTTTTAAAGTTGGCTTTAGTTAGCCCAGATAGGTTCTCAATCTCCCAATCTCATAACTACTGTAGCTACAAAGAAGACATTTCAGGCTATCAATCAAGTTAGACAGTATCAATGTTTTTATGAATACCGCTAGCAACAACAGACTAAACAAATGTTGAACTACATTGAACAAAAATAAACACACACGCAACAATTTCAAAGATTTTACTAAGTTACAGTTCATATAAGGAAATCAGCCAATTGAAATCATTTCAGTAGGCCCTAATCTATGGATTTAACATGACTGGGAATACAGATATGCATCTGTTGGTCACAGATACCTTAAAAAAAGGTAGGGGCGTGGATCAGAAAACCAGTCAGTATCCCGTCGATCCAGAGCATCCCAATGCTCAATGGGTGACATGTCTGGTGAGTATGCAGGCCCTGGAAGAACTGGGACATTTTCATCTTCCAGGAATTGTGTACAGATCCTTGTGACATGGGGCTGTACATGATCATCCTGAAACATGAGGTGATGGTGGAGGATGAATGGCACGGCAACGGGCCTCAGGATCTCATCATTGTATCTCTGTGTATTCAAATTGCCATTGATAAAACGCAATTGTGTTTGTTGTCTGTAGGTTATGCCTGCCCATACCATAATCCCACCGCCACCATGGGGCACTCTGTTCACAACGTTGACATCAGCAAACCGCTCGTCCACACGGCGTCATACACGCCGTCTGCCATCTGAAACCGGGATTCATCTGTGAATCCAGCATGCCAAAGGCCATCGAAAGTGAGCATTTTCTCACTGAAGTCAGTTACAGCGCTAAACCTGAGACGGTTTCTGACAGTTTGTGCAGAAATACTTTGGATGTGCAAACACAGTTTCATCAGCTGTCCAGGTGGCTGGTCTCAGACGCAGGTGAAGAAGCCGGATGTGGAGGTCCTGAGCTGGCATGGTTACAGGTGATCTGCGGTTGTGAGGCCGGTTGGATGTACAGCCAAATTCTCTAAAACGACGTTGGAGGCGGCTTATGGTAGAGAAATTAACATTAAATTCTCTGGCAACAGCTTTGGTGGACATTCCTGCAGTCAGCATGCCAATTGCACGCTCCCTAAAAACTTGATACATCTGTGGCATTGTGTTGTGTGACAAAACTGTGCCTTTTATTGTCCCCAGCACAAGTATACTTACCTGCAGTAAAAAATAGGAGAATATCTCCTTTTTAGTTCCAGGTAGAACACTTTTGGCTCCAGGTATAACCATTTGGGGTTCCTTGAAGAACCCTTTCCACAGAAGGTTCTACATGGAACCCAAAAGGCTTCTAACTGAAACCAAAATCGGTTCTACCTGGAACCAAAAAGTGTTCTCCTATGGGGACAGGAAAAATGCTAAATTGTGTGCGTGTGTGTGTGCGTGTGCATGCATGAGTATGTGTGTGCGTACGTGTGTATAAGGAAACAACACCTCCTCCTCGCTGATCCTCAACACTGGGGCCCCACAAGGGTGCGTGCTCAGCACCCTCCTGTACTCCCTGTTCACCCATGACTGCGTGGTCAAGCACGCCTCCAATTCAATCATCAAGTTTGCAGACGACAACAGTAGTAGGCTTGATTACCAACAACAATGAGACAGCCTTAAGGGAGGAGGTGAGGGCTCTGGGAATGTGGTGCCAGGAAAATAACCTCTCACTCAACGTCAGCAAAACTAAGGACATGATCTCAGAGGGAGCACCCCCCAATCCACATCGGCGGGACTGCAGTGGAGAAGGTGGAAAACTTAAAGTTCCTCTACGTACACATCACTGACAAACTGGAATGGCCCACCCACACAGACAATAGAGCCTCTTCAACCTCAGGAGGCTAAAGAAATTTGGCTTATCACCCAAAACAAACTTCTACAGATGCACAATTGAGAGCATTCTGTCGGGCTGCATCACTGCCTGGTAAGGCAACTGCACCGCCCATAACCGCAAAGCTCTCCAGAGGGTGGTGCGGTCTGCCCAACGCATTACTGGGGGCAAACTTCCCGCCCTCCTGGACACCTACAGGCCTAAAAGATCAAAGACATCAACCACCCAAGCCACTGCCTGTTCACCCCGCTATCATCCAGAAGGCGAGGTCAGTACAGGTGCATCAAAGCTGGGACCGAGAGACTGAAAAACAGCTTCTATCTCAAGGCCATCAAACTGTTAAACAGCCATCACTAACACACCAGAGGTGGCTGCCTATAGACACTGATTAGAAATCACATGCCACTTTAAGGAATAGAACACTAGCCACTTTAATAATGTATCCCTATCTGCATCACTCATCTCTATGTATAAACTGCACTCTACACTATTCTACAGTATCTTAGTCACTCAATTTGTGTGTACATATGGCATCACCCATCTCATATGTATATACTGTATTGTACTCTATACTTCACCACTGACTGCTAAACAACCATCTCTTGTACATCAGAGACTGCTGCCTATAGACATATATTAGAAATCACAGGCCACTTAAGGATGAAACACTAGTCACTTTAATAATGTTTCCGTATCTTGCACTACTTACTCATCTCATATGTTTAAACTGTACACTATTCTATTATTCGGTATCTTAGTTACTCAATCGTGTTTACATTCTGCAACACCAATCTCTTATGTGTATACTGTATACTATAAAGCTTACTATGCCACTATATCTCAGTCCAATGCCGCCCTAACATACAGTTGAAGTCGGAAGTTTACATACACCTTAGCCAAATACATTTAAACTCAGTTTTCCACAATTCCTGACATTTAATCCTAGTAAAAATTCCCTGTCTTAGGTCAGTTAGGATCACCACTTTATTTTAAGAATGTGAAATGTCAGAATAATAGTAGAGAGAATTATTTATTTCAGCTTTTATTTCTTTCATCACATTCCCAGTGGGTCAGACGTTTACATACACTTAATTAGTATTTGGTAGCATTGCCTTTAAATTGTTTAACCCAGGCCTCCTTGCTCGCACAAAAATGTTCAGTTCTGCCCACACATTTTCTATAGGATTGAGGTCAGGGCTTTGTGATAGCCATTCCAATACAACTTTGGAAGTATGCTTGGAGTCATTGTCCATTTGGAAGACCCATTTGCGAACAAGCTTTAACTTCCTGACTGATGTCTTGAGATGTTGTTTCAATATATCCACAGCATTTTCCTTCCTCATGATGCCATCTATTTTGTGGAGTGCACAAGTCCCTCCTGCAGCAAAGCACCCCAACAACATGATGCTGCTACCCCCGTGCTTCACGGTTGGGATGGTGTTCTTCGGCTTGCAAGCCTCCCCCTTTTTCCTCCAAACATAACGATGGTCATTATGGCCAAACAGTTCTATTTGTTTTTCATCAGACCAGAGGACATTTCTCCAAAAAGTAAGATCTTTGTCCCTCCACCATCACCTCATGTTTCAGGATGATAATGCACAGCCCCATATCACAAGGATCTGTACACAATTATGGCGGTTTTGTAGCAGTGGCTTCTTCCTTGCTGAGCGGCCTTTGAGGATATGTCAATATAGGACTTGTTTTACTGTGGATATAGATGCTTTTGTACCCGTTTCCTCCAGCATCTTCACAAGGTCTTTTGCTGTTGTTCTGGGATTGATTTGCACTTTTCACACAAAGTACATGCTTCTCTAGGAGACAGAACGCATCTCCTTCCTGAGCGGTATGACAGCTGCGTGGTCCCATGGTGTTTATACTTGCGTACTATTGTTTGTACAGATGAACGTGGTACATTCAGGCGTTTGGAAATTGCTCCCAAGGATGAACCAGACTTGTGGATTTATTTGGATTTTCCCATGATGTCAAGCAAAGAGGCAGTGAGTTTGAAGGTAGGCCTTGAAATACATCCACAGGTACACCTCCAATTGACTCAAATTATGTCAATTAGCCTATCAGAAGCTTCTAAAGCCATGACATAATTTTCTGGAATTTTCCAAGCTGTTTAAAGGCACAGTCAACTTAGTGTATGTAAACTTCTGACCCACTAGAATTGTGATATAGTGTATTATAAGTGAAATAATCTGTCCGTAAACAATTGTTGGGAGAATGACCTAATGTCCTAATGGACTTGCCAAAACTATAATTTGGTCAACCAATCTGTGGAGTGGTTGAAAAATGAGTTTTAATGACTTCAACCTAAGTGTATGTAAACTTCCGACTTCAACTGTATATATTCTCAATCCATTCCTTATTTATGTGTATTTGGGTATCCGTTGTGAAACTTAAGATATTACTCTAATAGAGCTAGAAGCACAAGCATTTCGCTACACCAGCAATAACATCTGCTAACCACGTGTATGTGACCAATACAATTTGATTTGATTTGATTTGTAACACTGTGTGTTGTGTTAACCTCTTCCTCCCCTCTCACCTTGTCTGGATGGACCACTAGCACAGCTTTACGGTAGACCTTTTTGACCTGCTCTGGGGTCACCAGGTCAGCCATGCCTACAGGCTTCCAGCGGGTCTCCCCCTCCCACAGCACCGTGTGCATGGTGGACAGCAGGGCCCGGATGTTACGCTCCTTCCCCTCGATCCAGTCCAGAATCTGGGGGTAAAGTGGGGAGAGTCTGGGCCAGATACAACACGGATCTCACAGGCCTTCTTCAAAATCTTGAGATAGCTATCTTATTTTTTTTGCTGTCAAAAGACACTCCGATATTGGACCCCTGTAGTTCTATGTTCACTACACTCTCCAAGGCTAGTAGCCTAGCGGTTAGGCAGCCTAGCGGTTAGAGCGTTGGGCCAGTAACCGAAAGGTCACTGGTTTGAATACCCGAGCTGACAAGGTGAAAAACCTGTCGATGTGTCCTTGAGCAAGGCAAGGACACATCGCTAATTTGCTCCAGATGCTGACCCTGTAGGTAGGCCATCATTGTAAATAAGAATTTGTTCTTAACTGACTTGCCTAGGTAAATAAATAAAATAAAAAAAGTTGTGTACAGTAAGACTACCTTGAGTTTCTCTGGGTCCATCTCTTTAGCCATCTCCTCCTTCCTCATCTCTGCTATTGTCCTGGGACCTTCCTTCTTCTTGGCTCCAGCAGCAAAGCCTTGACCAGATAGCAAGTCATCAAAGTTAGCCGTTGCAACTTTGGGCTTGGTACCTGGGAGAGAGAAAGTAACATCTTCTCTCATCCACTTATAATACAGTACATGTGCAGTCTTATCATGAATGACTACCTGCACAGATCACATACATGCAGCTCAGTTTCAGGTGGCACATTTGTATATTAATACAGAGCAACAGGAGTCATTTTCAGGGGAACACAGTCTATCCATCCCAGTGTGATAACAACCAGCCTCCCAGCCTCCCACGGACTCACCCATGTTGGGCTGTTGTTTCCTGGCTGCATTTGGAGCAGCTCCTCCTCCCATGGCAGAGAAGCTGATGTTGTAGTTGGGTCTGTTAGAGGGGGAGGTGTGGGGCATGGAGTGGCTGGGGCTGGGCTTGGCTTGGGGGGGTGGACCACCCTGACCCTGGGGTTGGGGATGCCACCCTGCCTGCCCACCACCACCACCACCACCACCGGGCTTCCAGGAGGGGAAGCCTGTGTTGGCCTGCCAGCCCCCACCGTGCTGGGGCGAGGGAGGAGGCCGTGAGGGGGAGCCCAAGGGGGGGAAGGCAGGGGTGGTGCCTGTAGGGGTGGTGGGCTTACTGGAGAACCCAGAGCCTCCTATAGAGAGATGTAAGGGGGAGTGTTTACAGAAACTGTAACACAACTATCATAACATAACATAGAATGACATTACATTACATGAAATAACCAGAGGAGGCTGGTGAGATGAGCTATAGGAAGGCGGGCTCATTGTAATGGCTGGAATGGAATAAATTAAACTGTATCAAACACATGGAAACCACGTTTGACTCCATTCCATTGATTCCATTCCAGCCATTACAATGAGCCCGTCCTCCTATAGCTCCTCCCAACAGCATCCCATGGCCATAACATATTTAAAGCATCCGTTAGTACAGTACTTAAAGCCTTCACTGACCTCCCAGACTTCCCCCCAGGTTTCCGATGTCAGCAAAGGGGTCCAGAGTGTTGGGTTTGGCCTGGTGTGTGGGAGTGTTGTTGACAGACCCAGTAGGACTGGTACTGGCTGACTTGCTGCCCATACTGAAACCACCTCCTCACACAGAATAACACAGTTGAAATACTATACAATATTTTATTTAGCCTTTATTTTACCAGGCAGGTCAAAGAAAGAAAGCACTGTAGTTCTATCAATGTGATTATCATAAGCACTAGCAGAGGTCACTATTTAGTCCATTCTGATATTACACATGCTGGCTTACTCATGTTAGCACAGTTCTCAGACCACTGTCTCTGCAGATGTTGTCCATGAATGTTACACATGAGTAGAGCTTACCTGGAGCTACAGGTTTGTTCCAGTCCCATCCTCCCATGTTGTTGGGAGGCTGCTGAATGGTGACTACAGGGGTGGTGGGCGGGACTGGGGAGCTGCGGCCTATCAGAACACAGAAACATCAGTGACAGACCTCACAGACAATGGGAGGAAGGAGATATGAAGTCATGCAAATTATGACCACATTATCACCAATGACCATAGTGTTGGAGACTATCTGACTTGAGCCCCTTTAATCTGTTAATAATTGTATAATTATTACACTCAGAGACAGACCCCTTTGTACTCTCCCATAGATCGTCAATGTGCACTGAGGCTGAGGGTAAGAATGATTCCATAAGGGTTGAATAGGAGCAATGTGTCTGATTCATCATAATTACTGTTCTATAACACTGTCTAATATCTTTACTGTTTTATATCATTATATACTCTAAGTATGATATACCGTTTTTTATATATTCTTAGAGATTGGAAGTAATGTTAGGTTTAAGCTCTTTGTGTATGACAGTATTTAGTGGACTGCAGTGGACTGTAGGAATGTGTACTCCCAATAACGCAATGCCTCTCCTGACTGATAAGAAGCTCTGTGAAAGGAACGGAGGAGAACGAAGGTTCCGGACTCAGGTTGGGCCACAATAATACCAATAGGAGGAACAGACTCTGTTGTTGCCCAGCAACAGAGACTGATTGTTTACCCTATAAATACAAGGAGGTGATTCTGCCTAATCGGAAAGTATAAATATATGCTTGTGTGAATTTTTTCTGTGCTTTTGCAGCTGCAACGCCCAGTTTTATTTTAACCTTTATTTTACTAGGCAAGTCAGTTAAGAACATATTCTTATTTTCAATGACAGCCTAGGAACAGTGGGTTAACTGCCTTGTTCAGGGGCAGAACAACAGATTTTTACCTTGTCAGCTCGGGGATTTGATCCAGCAACCTTTCGGTTATGGGCCCAACACTAACCACTGGGCTACCTGCCGCCCCAATGTGGTGAATACATCTAATTTTATCTTATTTTGGTGTCTGACTGGATTGTACAAGAACGTACAACCAAACAATAGCATACCATGACCTTTAAGCTAACCAACTAAGGTCAGAACCATACCAATAGCAATAACTGTAACCATACAATAGCCATTCCATTCAGATCTCCCTCAAAACTTGCAGCTTGAATCACCATTGATCATCACAAAATATGAGCAAGCATATACAGATGCCATATCTTAATTTGACATCCTGTTGTAGTAGGAATTTCCTGCATAGCAGAAAATGCAAACTTGTATTGTATTCAAGGTTTAAAAAGGCTTCTGAAGTTTTTAATTTCCACTTCAAAATGGCAGACTTGATTTGCCATAATGAAAAATGTATCAACCCATACATTTTGTTGTTGCAGGATTATTTTCCTGCTTTAGCAAACTGGCTCAAATTATGATCCTACATCTGTACATTACCAAACACAACAGCATGGCTGAAGCAGCACACTAGTATCAGTGTAAAGAAAGCAGTCGTATAGTGGATTTTGGATACAGTGAAACGTTAGTGGATAGATATCAGTGTAAAGATAGCAGTCAGATAGTGGATACAGTGAAATGTTAGTGGATAGATATCAGTGTAAAGACAGAAGTCACATAGTGGATAGTGGAAAGAGTGAAACGTTAATGGGTAGACAGTGCCTCTATAGATGTAGTCTGGTCATGCCTTAACCATGCCAGTGTTTTGCATGGTGGGGGCTGCCCCAGGTTACCAAGATTACCTGCTGGACCCAGGAAGGATCCCATCAGCTCCTCAGGCTTGGGCATCGGACCCGACCCAAACAGGTCCAACGCTGGGTGGACAGAGAGAAAAGCATAAACCATTACTTTACAATTCAATTTAATTTAATCATCTCCGACAGGCAATTATTTCTGTCAGGCATAGGATACGGATAGATTAACATACTATGTACACATCTGTGGTAAAATTACTTTGTAAAAAACAGACAAATAAACATGAATTGAGTTGATCAGTAACTATGGATATATGGTGTTATAGTAACCATTGACTACGTACCTGGAGAGGGGCAGGGGGAGGTAGAGGGAGGGGCTATCTTCTGTGGGGTGGACTGGGCCGAGGTGGGCCCACTCCCTGGCGGGGGGGAGGCCCCAAATAGATCCCCCAGGAGGTCAGTGGTGGTGTTGGTGGTGGGGGGCTGGGGCGAGGGGCAGGAGGGGTTCACCGCCACCCCATCCAGGCCCAGGAGGTCCACCTCTTCTGGGAGAGGAGGAGGAGCAGTGGGGGGGACCTGGGGCTGTTTGGGTCTCTTGGGGCCCCTGGTGCCAGCCTGAGCCCCTCCAGGTTTCTCTCCACTAGCGTGGCTCTGCTGGCTGGACAGGGACAGCATCTCGTCATCAGACGGCTCGCTGTCCTCCCCGTGAGGACGACTGTGGGACCGACTTGGCTCTACAGGGGTCAGAGGTCAGAGAGATGGCCACCACAGCAGCGTGACAAAGCTAATCTAATACATACATGCTGTACATCACCCATGGGAAACTACCTCTAACAATGTGCTGACTTCCTCTAACTACAGCAGCTAGTATCTTTACTGGTATGTGGTCTCCTCTACTCTAGACCTTACCCTCCAAGTCCAGTCCCTCCATCTCATCTTGGGAGGAGAGAATGAGACGAATGTTAGGTGAAGAAAGACTGTTCAACAGCAGCTCTCATTATTGGTGACCATATCAGTATCTGTGTGCATAGTTTCTGTGTGTGTGCCTCGGTCCATCTGGGCATTGGAGGGTATGGACCTCTGCGTGGAACTCTGTGGGGACCTCTGTGTCAGTGCATGTATCTGTGCCGGTGTACCAACATGTGCGTGCCCATCTGTGTCCATTTGTATGTGTATGTGTGTGTACATCTTTCCCTGTGTGTGTTTGTGTGTGTGTGTGTGTGTGTGTTTGTGTATGTGTGTGTGTGTTTCCATCTGTCCTGTAAGCCTCTGCCTGTGTGCTTGCATGTTGAGCTCCCGTCTGCCCTACCTGCGATGGCGAGTGCGTCCTGGTGTTCCTGGTGACAGGAGAACAGTACGTTGGGGATGAGGTCTTTATTAGGGAACTGTTCCCAGGGAGGGGTCAGGTCCTTCTGTTTGTCAATACTCTCCACCTCGATGTCCACCAAGACATGGAACAACTGAGGGTACTTCTCTGGAGAGTCACACGCATCCAGCTCCGGCCTAGACAGGTGTGTGTGTGTGTGTGTCAGATAGATAGTTAGTTAGTTCTCCATTCACTATTTTTTTTAAAGAGCCATTGTCCATATCCTGACGTAATATTATATAGTATTTCACATTTACGAGTTAATACTTCACATATGTACTGTACAGATAATATTTGAGTGAGGTGCTCACTTTGTAAACTTTAACACAGTGGTCCCTGGAGCAATGAAGCCTGTGTGGAACTGGATCTGGAATATCTGGGTGTTGGACACCTGCAAACAACAACCAGCAATCACATCAAGGACAACAACCACCCGAGTCACTGCCTGTTCACCCCGCTATCATCCAGAAGGCGAGGTCAGTACAGGTGCATCAAAGCTGTTACCGAGAGACTGAAAAACAGCTTCTATCTCAAGGCCATCAGACTGTTAAATAGCCATCAATAGCACATTAGAGGCTGCTGCCCTATATACATAGACAAAAAAAAAATCACTGGCCACTTTAATAATGGAACACTAGTCATTTTAATAATGTTTACATATTTTGCATTACTCATCTCATATGTATATACTGTATTCTATACTATTCTACTGTATCTTAGTCTATGCCACTCTGATATTGCTCGTCCAAATATTTCTATATTTTATATTCTTAATTCCATTATTTATTTTTATTTAACCTTTATTTAACTATGCAAGTCAGTTAAGAACAAATTCTTATTTACAATGACTGCCTACACCAGCCAAACTCGGACGACACTGGGCCAATTGTGCGTCGCCAATCACAGCACGTCCCAATCACGGCCGGTTGTGATACAGTCTGGATTCGAACCAGGTTGTCTGTAGTGACGCCTCTAGCACTGAGATGCAGTGTCTTAGACCACTGCGCCACTTGGGAGCCCATTAGTGTTATTAGTGTGTATTGTGTGTATTGTTGTGAATTTGTTAGATATTACTTGTTAGATATTACTGCACTGTTGGAGCTAGAAACACAAACAAGCATTTCACTACACCTGCAATAACATCTGCTAAACATGTGTATGTGACCAATAAAGTTTGATTTGATTTGACAAAGATAGATTCAGGAATCACATAGATTGATTCAGGAACCACATAGATATATTCAAACAATGACACTGTGGAGATTTATGATTGTAAGGGAGATCTAGATTTTAATTTAGTCTCAATGCATTAGAGCTGTGTTTAAGTTCATTCAGGGCACACAATGTACTATATGTCATTGTGTTAGTGTGACAGTATCTCCCAGAGTGCAATCTCTGTCTGTAAATAATGTTTAATATTTTTAAGCTTTGTTCAATATATTTAGGCCTATGATCCAAGGAACAGAATTGGAAGGTTAGAAACCACAATAGGTTATTCAGTAAACATATAAAGTGGCATAGGATAGCAACAGAATGGAGGTCAGCGCAGTCAGTGAAGCCCAAGAGAAGATGATCATATGGTTTTATAGGGTGCACTTAGACACACACTAGCTATAATATAAGAATGACTATGGTTTCATTGTTTCTTGAAGGTTTTATTGCCAACGGGAGAGTGTTGCCGACAGGAAGAGGAGGTAGACGAACCAGAATTTAAAGGTTTTGAAACAATAGTGGAAGGCGTTTAAGAGGTGTTAATAATTCTACCCGTCTGGGAAGATCAGTGGTCTCCGGAGGCTCCTCGGCTTTGTTACTCGCGTAATAAAAGTCTATGTTACTTTTCCAAACTTTGAAAGTGCTTTATTTTTAAGAGAGACGGAAGATTTTCCACAACAATAACAAGCTATCTATTTTCAATTTATTTTCTTAACTTCTTAAAGCATTGTTGGTTAAGGGCATGTAGGTAAACATTTCACTGTCAAGTCTACATTTGTTGTATTCGGCGCATGTGACAAATACAATTTGATTTGATTTGATCAGGACCTGGTCCCATACAATCAGAGCTAACATAATCTCTCATAGCATAGCATATTATAATCTGTGTGTGTGAGTGAAAGTGCGTCAGTGTTATGTTAGCATGCTAGGCTAGCCCCATACTGTACCTTGGCCTATGTGTGTCAGTGTTGTATTAGCATGCTAGGCTAGCCCCATGCTGTACCTTGGTCTGCGTGTGTCAGTGTTGTGTTAGCATGCTAGGCTAGCCCATGCTGTACCCTGGCCTGTAGTCGTCCCCCGATGGTGTTCCTCATATGATAGACAGAGATGACCACATCACCCTGGACATTCACTCCTAGAGGGAAGACCACCTTCCCCTCCTGGACCCTATGCTCTCTAAGGGGGGGAGCCAGCAGAAAGGAGGAGGAAGAGAAAAAGAGAGAGGTAGTCAGAGATGGTGTCATACAGTAGTCAGAGATGGTGTCATACAGTAGTCAGAGATGGTGTCATTCAGTAGTCAGAGATGGTGTCATACAGTAGTCAGAGATGGTGTCATTCAGTAGTCAGAGATGGTGTCATACAGTGCATTCTGAAAGTTTTCAGACCCCTTGTTGTTCATTAGTTTACTCCAATTAGGGGAGGGGTGGTAGGATAAGTGGAAAATAATAAATGATATATGGGGGATTGGAAATGAAGCAGATAATTACATTAATTATAGACAAGTTGACTAACAAATAGCCTACCAAAATGTTGGAAACTACAATCTATCTGCAATATTAAAGCTGATTTACCCCCTCCCCCCGCAAAAGAAAAGTATTCAGGCCCCTTGACTTTTTCCACATTATGTTACATTAAAAACGTATTCTAAAACTGATTAAATAGTTTTTTCCCTCATCAATCTACGCACAATACCCAATAACAGTTTTTTTGAATTTTTGCAAACTGTTCTTGCTTTGTCATTATGGGGTTTTGTGTGTAAATTTGATGAGGAAAAAACGTAATTTAATCCATTTTAGAATAAAGCTGTAATGTAACAAAATGTGGAAAAAGTCAAGTACTATTATTCTGACATTTCACATTCTTAAAATAAAGTAGTGATCCTAACTGACCTAAAACAGGGAATTTTTACTAAGATTAAATGTCAGGAATTGTGAAAAACTGAGTTTAAATGTATTTGGCTAAGGTGTATGTAAACTTCCGACTTCAACTGTATATACACAATTCCTCACATTTAATCCTAGTAAAAATTCCCTGTTTTAGGTCAGCTAGGATCACCACTTTATTTTAAGAATGTGACATGTCAGAATAATAGTAGAGAGAATTATTTATTTCAGCTTTCATCACATTCCCAGTGGGTCAGATGTTTACATACACTCAATTAGTATTTGGTAGCATTGTCTTTAAATTGTTTAACTTGGTTCAAACGTTTCGGGTAGCCTTCCACAAGTTTCCCACAATAAGTTGGATGAATTTTGGCCTTTGGGATAAAAAACGAACAAAGAAAAACAGGAACAGGAATGGAGAAATAGGCTATGATAATTTATTTCTTTCAGCATCTTGAGAGAATGTGAATGTGCAGTTAGATACCATCTGTAGAGGTGCTATCTTTATCAGCATCATAAAAGCTGATAGCATTTCAACCACATAAAATATGCACCCAAGCCAAACTTAAATCTTTTCAGAAACATGTTGGGTCGTTTTCACAGCTTTCTATTTCCTTACAACCAGTCAAACTGTAGTTATTGCATTTTCTCCACGGTCCCTAAACGTCTTTGCTCCATGAAAGAAGCAGAGATGACAGAGAACTTTACCGATGTCAACTTGAAGCATTCATTCTATTGATTTATTTAGTCTTCTAGGGCAACATATAATTTTTTATTTAATTTTATTTAACCTTTATTTAACTAGGCAAGTCAGTTAAGAACAAATTATTATTTACAATGACGGCCTACCAAAATGCAAAAGACCTCCTGCGGTGACGGGGGATAAAAAAATAAAAATAAAAATAAAATATAGGACAAAACACACATCACGACAAGAGAGACCTAAAGAGAGACATAGCATGGCAGCAACACATGACAACACAGCATGGTAGCAACACAACATGACAACAACATGGTAGCAACACAACATGGCAGCAGCACAACATGGTAGCAGGCCAAAACATGGTACAAACATGATTGGGCACAGACAACAGCACAAAGGGCAAGAAGGTAGAGACAACAATACATCACGCGAAGCCGCCACAACTGTCAGTAAGTGTCCATGATTGAGTCTTTGAATGAAGAGATGGAGATAAAACTGTCCAGTTTGAGTGTTTTTTTGCAGCTCGTTTCAGTCGCTAGCTGACACAAACTGAAAAGAGGAGCGACCCATAGATGTGTGTGCTTTGGGGACCTTTAAGAGAATTTGACTGGCAGAACGGGTGTTGTATGTGGAGGATGAGGGCTGCAGTAGATATCTCAGATAGGGGGGAGTGAGGCCTAAGAGGGTTTTATAAATAAGCTTCAACCAGCAGGTCTTGCGACGGGTATACAGAGATGACCAGTTTACAGAGGAGTATGTGTCCTATAAGGAGCATTGGTGGCAAATCTGATGGCCGACATAATGACAGAAGAGAAGCTGCATGTATCTAATTATAGACAAGTTGACTAACAAATAGCCTACCAAAATGTTGGAAATTATAAGCAGAAACATATCTAAATCAGGCAAAATAAAACCTGTGGTCTTTGACTGTAGCCTACAGCGTATTATCTATATTAGTGGGTTAGGGTCGGTTGCGGGCCTCAGATTTTCACTTTATCACATATAGTCAGGTGGTTGTGGATGGGTTATTAGCAATTGTGGGTGGGTGCGGATGAACAACCATCTGACCTATGCACAACTAGTGTGTGTGTATCGGCACCTACCTCATCCTCTCATAGTCCTGTGCAGTAGAGAAGATCTTGGTCTCCCCTATGAGGATCTCACAGAAGGGTCTGCAGCCAATGCGTTGTTTGTTGAAGCAAGGTACTGGACTCATGGTGACCGCCTTGACCACCAGGGGCTTGGAGTGGGGCAGGGAGGGCTTCTCTGATACCATACTGCACACATAGCCTATGTACCTGGAGAAGAGAGGCAGAGTATGCAAAGTTACACACACTAAACTACCATAAGCACTGAGTACTATCTAAAAACAAACATTGTCTATGTACATGAATACAGGGGAGGGGATTTTTTCTGTTGTGCTATCCATCTTAAAGTTACAGAATATACTTAAAATCATATTTCCTATGTGTACAGATTATATACTTGAAATCATACTTCCTATGAGCTTTTTCATTTTAGAGAAACAAAACAGAACAAAAACAAAGAGATCTCTCTGTCTGGACTGAAGGATGAAGCAGTCTTTGTTATTATGACAAGCAGCTGTGTGGCCAAGCGGCTTGCTGTGTTTGTGTGTGTTTGTGTGTGTAAGTGTGTGTGTGTTTGTGTGTGTGCGTGTACATGTGTGTGCGTGATTGCATGTTGATTAATTGGCTGCTGTATATTTCTGCCACCTCGTTAGCATCGTGGCTAATGGGCCATGTACTGCAACTCTGCCATCGGAAAATAAATAGGCTGACAAAGAATTTAGGAGAGTAATGGAGGGGGAGGAGGAAGGAGCGAGGTTTTTAAGTTCATCCATCATCTAAAAATAACAAAGTCAAAGTCATGGAAAGGTTAGTCTGCGCTCACCTCAGACCCCTGGTGTGTACTACAGAGCTGTGTGTCAGAACGGGCATTGAGCAACACAGGGGCCCTCCAGGGAACGGTACTGTCCCCCTTCCTGTTCACCCTCTACACCTCGGACATCAGATATAACTCTGAAACATGCCACCTACAGAAGTTCTCGGATGACTCCGCAATTGTAGGGTGCATCAGGGGTGGGCAGGAGGTGGAGTACGGGAGCGCAATCAATAATTTTGTGTTGTGGTGTGAACAGAACCACCTTCAGCTCAACATCAGCAAAACAAAGGAGATGGTGGTGGACTTTAGGAGAACCAAGGCACAACTGACTGCAGTCTCTATACAGGGGATGGATGTGGAAATGATTGGGTCATACAATGGGGAGAACAAGTATTTGATACACTGACGATTTTGCAGGTTTTCCCACTTACAAAGCATGTAGAAGTCTGTAATTTTTATCATAGGTACTCTTCAACTGTGAGTGAAGGAATCTAAAACAAAAATCCATAAAATCACATTGTATGATTTTTAAGTAATTAATTTGCATTTTATTGCATGACATAAGTATTTGATACATCAGAAAAGCAGAACCTAATATTTGGTACAGAAACCTTTGTTTGCAATTACAGAGATCATACGTTTCCTGTAGTTCTTGACCAGGTTTGCACACACTGCAGCAGGGATTTTGGCCCACTCCTCCATACAGATCCTTCAGGTTTCGGGGCTGTCGCTGGGCAATACGGACTTTCAGCTCCCTCCAAAGATTTTCTATTGGTTTCAGGTCTGGAGACTGACTAGACCACTCCAGGACCTTAAGATGCTTCTTACGGAGCCACTCCTTAGTTTCCCTGGCTGTGTGTTTCGGGTCATTGTCATGCTGGAAGACCCAGCCACGACCCATCTTCAATGCTCTTACTGAGGGAAGGAGGTTGTTGGCCAAGATCTCGCGATACATGGCCCCATCCATCCTCTCCTCAATACGGTGCAGTCGTCCTGTCCCCATTGCAGAAAAGCATCCCCAAAGAATGATGTTTCCACCTCCTTGTTTCACGGTTGGGATGGTGTTCTTGGGGTTGTACTCATCCTTCTTCTTCCTCCAAACACGGCGAGTGGAGTTTAGACCAAAAAGCTCTATTTTTGTCTCAACAGACCACATGACCTTCTCCCATTCCTCCTCTGGATCATCCAGATGGTCATTGGCAAACTTCAGACGGGCCTGGACATGCGCTGGCTTGAGCAGGGGAACCTTGCGTGCGCTGCAGGATTTTTATCCATGACGGCGTAGTGTGTTACTAATGGTTTTCTTTGAGACTGTGGTCCCAGCTCTCTTCAGGTCATTGACCAGGTCCTGCTGTGTAGTTCTCGCCTGATCCCTCACCTTCCTCATGATCATTGATGCCCCACGAGGTGAGATCTTGCATGGTGCCCCAGACCGAGGGAGATTGACCGTCGTCTTGAACTTCTTCCATTTTATAATAATTGCGCCAACCGTTGTTGCCTTCTCACCAAGCTGCTTGCCTATTGTCCTGTAGCCCATCCCAGCCTTGTGCAGGTCTACAATTTTATCCCTGATGTCCTTACACAGCTCTCTGGTCTTGGCCATTGTGGAGAGGTTGAAGTCTGTTTGATTGAGTGTGTGGACAGGTGTCTTTTATACAGGTAACGAGTTCAAACAGGTGCAGTTAATACAGGTAATGAGTGGAGAACAGGAGGGCTTCTTAAAGAAAAACTAACAGGTCTGTGAGAGCCGGAATTCTTACTGGTTGGTAGGTGATCAAATACTTATGTCATGCAATAAAATGCAAATTAATTATTTAAACATCATACAATGTGATTTTCTGGATTTTTGTTTTAGATTCAGTCTCTCACAGTTGAAGTGTACCTATGATAAAAATTACAGACCTCTACATGCTTTGTAAGTAGGAAAACCTGCAAAATCGGCAGTGTATCAAATACTTGTTCTCCCCACTGTACAAGTTCCTGGGAGTCCATATGGACAACAGGCTGGAATGGGCTGGTAACACCGGGGCTCTGTACAAAAAGGGCCAGAGCCGACTCAGGTCCTTCAACATGTGCAATAAACTACTGCATACATTCTACCAGTCTGTGGTATGCTTGGGCGCCAACATGCTTCTCGGGTAAATAAGCTGATCAGGAAGGCTAGCTCTGTTCTGGGGATTAGCCTTGACACTCTAGAGGAGAGACGGAGAGACGGATCCTGGCCAAACTGCTGGCCATCATGGACAACGTCACCCACCCTATGCATGCCATGGTTATGATGCAGAGGAGCACCTTCAGTCACAGACTGACCCCACCACGGTGTGTCAGAGAGCGCTACAGGAGGTCCTTCATGCCGGCGGTTATTAGATTATTTAATGCCTCACCGGGGTGCCGTGCCGTCAATCATTCACTCAGGACATATTTATTCATTCAGGTCTGTATATATATATATATATTTATGTACAGTTGTTATATCATATCACGTGCAGTATTGTAAGCAATTCTTGGACTTAACATACATAGTCATTCACTCAGGAACGCATATTAGTATCCTGTCAGTTGTATATTTTTTCATTGCTTTTAGTATATCGAATGTGCAATACGTGCATTTATCTATAATTAAACCCTGTGCACTAAGGACTGTATTTTAAGGGAATTACTATTATTACCCTAAATTATACCATACACACATTTAGCTATTTAAGTATCTCTTATTGTCATTTACCTGTACAGTTAATGTAACCATGCAAAATATTCACTTACCTGTATATTTAACAAGTCTGTATATTAAGTAAACTATTATTACCCTCACTTATATCATACTCACTTTTAGCTATTTAAGTATTTCTCTGCCATTGACCTGTATAGTATAGTTAACCATGCACCATCCACCAATGTATAGTGTACATATTCAGCCATCACCCATACTATACAATGTCTTTTTATAGATTTTTTGCACTCCAGACTTCTTGTATTTTTATACCTTTTCATGTATCGTGTATCTGTCTTTTGTGTATTTTCGTTCTGGCATTTTGCACCTGCCCTGTGTTTTTTTCATAGCTGCTTGACAAAGAAATTTCCCCTCAGGGATCAATAAAGTACCTATCTATCTATCTATGGAGGTGAAGACCACCTATGTGGATAATTTTGATCGGCTGTTTTCCACTGCAATGAACGGCAATCAGTATAAACGCACACACACACACCCCACAAACACACCCTCTGTGTTGCCCTACCTCCGGTGCGAGGGCCAGAGGCCTGACCCAGGTCTCTTGGCGCTGAGCAGCTGCATGGCGGGCACTGGGTTGGTGAAGAGGTGGCAGAAGCAGAACATGGCACAGACCAGCACACCCGACGGAGCACGGCCATCCTTAAGGAGGGAACAGACAGTCGGTACACAGTAGATACACAGAGACAACACTAGCAAGCAAACAGCAACATGCCAACATATACTGTTATGTAGGATAACTACCAGAAGAAAAGGAACCAGCAGCAAGCTTTCAGTACTTCCATTTACACAACTCAATGCATGGCAAAACACAATGCAGTGGTGGCATATTGTTACGATTCCTATAAGCTAGGATAGTCTTTATAATTCCTATAAATTAGGATAGTCTTTATGATTCCTGTCACGTTCAGGTGTGTAGAGAGACCAAGGCGCAGCGTATCGATAGTTCGACATGTTTATTGAACTAACTGACGAACTATACAAAATAACAAATACAATATATAATGAAAGGGAACACACGTAGCACGAACACGAGACAACATAACAATGAACCACGCCAACGGAGTGGAACACAGACATATAAGTAAGATCCCTAATTAGAGGTAATGCATAGCAGCTGCCTCTAATTAGGGATCCCACACACACACAACACCAGACAGAAATAGAAATGATAGATCTGCCAGACTCTGACCATAGAAATATAGAGAAGCAAAGCTTCTCTATGGCCAGAGCCTGACAATTCCTATAAATTAGGATAGTCTTTATGAGTCTTAGAAGCTAGGATATTTTTATTTATTTAAATAGGCAAGTCAGTTAAGAACAAATTCTTATTTACAATGACAGCCTACCTACAGGGTCAGCCCCTGGAGCAAATTAGGGTTAAGTGCCTTGCTCAAGGACACAGACAGGTTTTTCACCTTGTCGGCTTGGGTATTCAAACCAGCACCTTTCGGTTACTGGCCCAACCCTCTAACCGATAGGCTACCTGCCGTCCAGGATAGTCTTTCTAATTCCTATAAGATAGGATAGTCTTTCTGATTCTTAGAAGCTAGGATAGTCTTTCTAATTCCTATTAAGCTAGGATAGTCTTTCTGATTCTTAGAAGCTAGGATAGTCTTTCTGATTCTAGGAGAAGCTAGGAGGGAACTCTCATATAAACTCTCATATAAACTCTCATATAAACTCTCATATAAACTAAAAGTGATTGCTCAACACAGATGAACTTGCCAACCACAGTGAAATCACATACAGAAAGATGGAAAGCATTCCATTCCATTCATAGTGTACTATAGTGCGTAAGTAAAAACATGTACAGTATACTTTGAAATATGTACAGTATACTTTGAAATATGTACAGTATACTTTTAAACATGTACAGTATACTTTGAAATATGTACAGTATCCTTTTCTCTACCCATAATTATTTTTCTACAGCAAATGGACAGGATCAGGATTTGTATTCTATTCTATTCTATTCTACAGTAGTCTACACTTCTCTCTTGAATACAGAGAGCATCTGTCTTTGGTTAAGGTTTGCAATGCCAGTGAAAGAGCTCAGTGGAAACTCAAGCTAAAACAGAAACAATAGGAGCAGTATTGCAAGCTGTGTTTCCCTTGGACCCCAGGCAGTCCCACAAACCCAGAACAAACCCAGGACAAACCCAGGATGGTAGTGAGGCAACTATGAGAGTGGTAGGAGGAGGAGGAGGAGATGGAAGGAGAAAGGAGGAGAGAAAGGAATGGTGTGTAAACAAGAGAGGAGGAAACCCAGGAAAAAGGAGAGAGTGAAGAAGACGAATCTGAATTTGAATAAACACTCCTGTTGGTCTCATCTTACCGAGCAGGTGATGACACACACATTCTTGGGGTTCTGTTTGAGCCAGTTGTGCATGTTCTTACACACTGCAAACAGGTTGTGCAGGCTGGGAGCCTGGTGGGACGGCCAGTTACACTCTGAGACCTGGAAGGGGGGGTGGGGGGTGGGGGAGAAAGAAAGAGAAGAGAAAGATTATAAGTAACGCCCTTGCAGTGACAGCAACATGTGCACTAATCACGAGTCACCATGATGAGTCACCATCCTAAATAAGCATGCCCCTTTCAAAAACGTAGAACTAAAAACAGATATAGCTCTTGGTTCACCCCAGACTTGACTACACTTGACCAACACAAAAACATCCTGTGGCGCACTGCATTAGCATCGAATAGCCCCCGCGATATGCAACTTTTCAGGGAAGTCAGGAACAAATACACACAGTCAGTTAGAAAAGCAAAGGCCAGCTTTTTCAAACAGAAATTTGCATCCTGTAGTACTAATTCCAAAAGGTTGAGGCTAGGAAACACTGTCACCACCGATAAATTCACGATAATCGAAAATTTCAACAAGCATTTTGCTACGGCTGGCCATGCTTTCCACCTGGCTACCCCTACCCCGGCCAACAGCTCTCTACCCCCGGCAGCAACTTGCCCAAGCCCCCCCCGCTTCTCCTTCACCCAAATCCAGACAGCTGATGTTCTGAAAGAGCTGCTAAATCTGGACCCCTACAAATCTGCTGGGCTAGACAATCTGGACCCTCTCTTTCTAAAATTATCTGCCAATTTTGTTGCAACCCCTATTGCTAGCCTGTTCAACCTCTCCTTCGTATCGTCTGAGATCCCTAGAGATTGGAAAGCTGCCGCGGTCATCCCCCTCTTCAAAGGGGGAGACACTCTAGACCCAAACTGTTATAGACCTATATCCATCCTGCCCTGCCTTTCTAAAGTCTTCGAAAGCCAACTTAATAAACAGATCATTGACCACTTCGAATCCCACCGTACCTTCTCTGCTATGCAATCTGGTTTCCGAGCTGGTCATGGGTGCACCTCAGCTAAGCTCAAGGTACTAAACGATATCATAACCGCCATCGATAGAAGACAGTACTGTGCAGCCGTATTCATCGACCTGGACATGGCTTTCGACTCTGTCAATCACTGCATTATTATTGGCAGACTCAACAGACTTGGTTTCTCAAGTGACTGCCTTGCCTGGTTCTCCAACTACTTCTCAGACAGAGTTCAGTGTGTCAAATCAGAGGGCCTATTGTCCGATCCTGTGGCAGTCTCTATGGGGGTGCCACAGGGTTAAATTCTTGGGCCAACCCTTTTCTCTATATACATCAACATACAGCTCTCGCTGCTGGTGACTCTCTGATCCATATCTACGCAGACGACACCATTCTGTATACATCTGGCCCCTCTTTGGACACTGTATTAACTAACCTTCAAACAAGCTTCAATGTCATACACCACTCCTTCCGTGGCCTCCAACTGCTCTTAAATGCTAGTAAAACTAAATGCGTGCTTTTCAATCGAACGCTGCCTGCACCTGCCCACCGGAATATCATCACTACTCTCGACTGGTCTGACTTAGAACACGTGGACACCTACAAATACCTAGGCGTCTGGTTAGACTGTAAACTCAACTTACAGACAAACCCACTGGTTCCAGGTTATCTATAAGTCCTGCTAGGTAAATCCCTGCCTTATCTCAACTCGCTGGTCACCATAGCAACACCCACCCGTAGCTTGCGCTCCAGCAGGTATATTTCACTGGTCACCCCCAAAGCCAACACTCCTTTGGCCTCCATTCCTTCCAATTCTCTGCTGCCATTGACTGGAACGAATTGCAAAAATCCTTGAAGCTAGAGGTTCCTATCTCCCTAACTAACTTTAAGCATCAGCTGTCAGAGCTGCTTATCGATCACTGCACCTGTATATAGCCCTTCTGTAAATAGCCCATTCTACTACCTCATCCCCATATTTATTATTTTCGCTCATTTTGCACTACAGTATCTCTATTTGCACATCATCATTTGCACATCTGTCACTCCAGTGTTAATTCTAATTTGTAACTTATTTTGCCACTATGGCCTATTTATTGTCCTACCTGTCTTGGCCAGGTCACAGTTGTAAATGAGAACTTGTTCTCAACTGGCCTACCTGGTTAAATAAAGGTGAAATGAAAAAATATAAAAAAATTACAAATTACTTTACCAGACAGAAAAATATGGACGAAGCCATTGATGACGTCACCCCATTGTTTCCTATGAAACATTTGCATTTGATGATCAGGAAGTATCACTTCAGCGTTTCGCCATCTTTCTACATGGAGGAGTTTTTGGAAACATTGCATGCATTCTAGGAAGTGACGTTACAGGCTAGCTCAGTGCTGCCCCCTCTCATGGAGTATCTAAAGTTGAAGGCCGACCGGGGTACTGCAGGCTGACATTAGAAACTAAATTATCCTTATAACTTTGTCTGTGTGTGATTTCAAAGTCATCGGTTCAAGGACATACATCTGGTGAAATAGAACCAATTATTGGTAACATGATTGTGTAAAAACAAAAAAAAAACTATCCACAAATATTGACCACGAATATTGATCACTATAATGGGGATCCTATTGTCTGGAAAAAATGCCTGCAGTACCATGGTCGGCCTACAACTTGAAATCCTAAATGCGAGGGGGCAGTCGTTCTCCTCTGGTGCGTGTGTGCGTAATGTGAGAGGGGTGATAATGGTAGATGCCTCAAGAAACCAACACTCAACCCCTCTGATGTAAAAAACTACAGACCTGTATCCCTTCTTTCTTTTCTTTCCAAAACACTTGAGCGTGCTGTCTCTGACCAACTCTCTCACTATATCTCTCAGAACCATCTTCTTCAGCCTAACCAGTCAGGCTTCAAGAAGGGTCAATCAACCAAGACTGCTCTCCTCTGTCACGGAGGTTCTCCGCTCTGCCAAAGCTGACACTCTCTCCTCTGTTCTCATCTTCCTAGATCTATCTGCTGCCTTCGACACTGTGAACCATCAGATCCTCCTCTCCACCCTCTCAGGGCTGGGTGGCTCAGGCTCTGCACACTCCTGGATTGCATCCTACCTGGTTGCTCCTACCAGGTAGCGTGGAGATGATCTGCGTCTGCACCATGTGTTCTCACTACTGGTGTTCCCCAGGGCTCGGTTCTATGCCCTCACCACTTATCTCTTTACACCAAGTCACTCAGCTCCATCATATCCTCTCATGGTCTCTCCTATAATTGCTAGGCAGACGATACTCAACTACTTCTCATTCACCCCTTCTGACAACCGCGTGGCAACATACATCTTTGCGTGCCTGGCAGATATCTCAGCTTGGGTGTCGGCCCACCACCTCAAGCTCAACCTCAACAGGACGGAGCTGCTTTCCCTCCCGGGGAAGGCCTACCTGCTCCAAGACCTCTCCACCATGGTTGACAACTCCACGGTGTCCCCCTCCCAGTGTAAAGAACCTAGGCTTAACCCTGGACAACACCCTGTTGTTCTCTGCAAATATCAAAACAGGGACTTGTTCCTGCAGGTTCATGCTCTACAACATTTGTAGAGTACAACCTTTCCTCACACAGGAAGCGGCGCAGGTCCTAATCCAGGCCCTTGTCATATCCCGTCTGGACTACTGTGTTTGGCGCCGCCCTGAGTGGTCGCCTGTTAAGCAGCTCCCATTGTCTGTGCATAAATTGTTGTTTTAGTCTCTTTTCTTTATTTTTTTTTGCTACAGTTGAACTATAATAGTATAATAGTTCAGGATTATGGATTTTCTCGCAGCTGAACGTCGACAGGAGTCGACAACTATTGTTATTTACAACAGAGCCCAGCTCCTGGATTTAGCACACGCAGCGCTGCTGCACCCCAGGGAAAAGTTTGATATTCTGGACGAGTTGAAAAGGTGACACCGTGGACGCAGGGCGGGATTGAAGTGTAAGGCGAAGCGGAGGAAATACAAGCCGGCTATACCATCTATCAATATGGGCAATGTGAGGTCACTAAATTCCAAAATGGACAAGCTTGAGGCTCTTGTCCGTGGACAAAGGGATTATCGGGAAACGAGCCTAATGCTTTTCACGGAGACTTGGCTGAACGATAACATCCCCATAGAGAACGTCACTATCAACGGTTTCCAGACCATCAGAGCGGACAGGGATCGCGTCTCTTCCGGTAAGAGCAAGGGTGGTGGGCTGGCTTTATTAGTTAACAACAGATGGTGTAATCCGAAACATATTACTCTTAAGGAACAGTTTTGTAGCCCGGACATTGAACTATTAGCCGTTAGCCTGAGACCCTACAAACACAGCATGTGACGTCATCCACTCTGTTATCGCGAGGTTACAGACAGCGCATCCCAGTGCTTTCTTTGCCATTTCGGGGGATTTTAACCATGCATCTCTCTCTTCAACGCTGCCCACGTTCAAACAGTTTGTGAAGTGCCCAACCAGGAATAATAAAACTCTGGACTTGTTATATGCTAATGTGAAGGATGCATACAACTCCACTGCACTCCCTCCCCTCGGTAGATCGGATCACAACCTTGTCCACCTCATTTCACTCTACAGGCCTATGGTCCAACAGCAGCCTGCGACCACCAGGACCATTAGAAGATGGTCCCCGGAGGCGAATGAGGCCCTACAGGACTGCTTTGAAACAACAGACTGGGATGTGCTCTGTGAGGCTCATACGGAGGACATCGATGGACTTACTGACTGCATAACAGACTATATTAATTTTTGTGTAGACAACACTGTACCCACCAGGAAGGTACGCTGTTTCCCAAACAATAAACCCTGGGTCACCAGCAACCTGAAGGCCCTGCTGAATGAGAAGAAGAGGGCCTTCAAGGACAAGGACAAATTGAAATGTGTCCAGAGGGAGCTGAAGTTGCGGATTGCTGAGGGGAAGAGAGGGTATAAGGAGAAGATGGAGGACAAGCTGAGGCAGAGCCAGGTGAGAGAGGTGTGGAAGGTTATGAGAAATATCACTGGCTTCAAAAAGTCAAACAGTGGGCAGACGGAGGGGACCCAGGACAGAACAGGTTTGATACGGGCCCTGTCAATATCATTCAGCCCCTGCTACTGGGTGAGAAGATGAAGAGGATGAAAGTAAAAGCACCCTTAGTCTCCTGGGTCACGGACTACCTGACCGGTAGGCCACAATTTGTGCGACAACAGAGCTGTGTGTCAGAACGGGCAGTTAGCAACACAGGGGCCCCCCAGGGAACGGTCCTGTCCCCCTTCCTGTTCACCCTCTACACCTCGGACTTCAGATATAACTCTGAAACATGCCAATCAGTGACTTTGTGTTGTGGTGTGAGCAGAACCACCTTCAGCTCAACATCAGCAAAACAAAGGAGATGGTGGTGGACTTCAGGAGAACCAAGGCACAACTGACTGCAGTCCCTATACAGGGGATGGATGTGGAAATGGTTGGGTCATACAAGTTCCTGGGAGTCCATATGGACAACAGGCTGGAATGGGCTGGTAACACCGGGGCCCTGTACAAAAAGGGCCAGAGCCGACTCTACTTTCTGAGGAGGCTCAGGTCCTTCAACGTGTGCAGTAAACTACTGCATACCTTCTACCAGTCTGTGGTGGCCAGTGCCATCTTTTTTGCAGTGGTGTGCTGGGGAGCAAACATTAAAGCTGGTGATGCTTCTCGGGTAAATAAGCTGATCAGGAAGGCTTGCTCTGTCCTGGGGATGAGCCTTGACACTCTAGAGGAGGTGGCGGAGAGACGGATCCTGGCCAAACTGCTGGCCATCATGGACAACGTCACCCACCCTCTGCACGCCATGGTTATGACGCAGAGGAGCACTTTCAGTCACAGACTGATCCCACCACAGTGTGCCAGAGAGCGCTACAGGAGGTCCTTCCTGCCGGAGGCTATTAGACTATATAATGCCTCACCGGGGTGCCGTGCCGTCGGCAACATAGATCTGGAACTGTTGGGGTAATAGGACCTAGTTGAACAATTATGCATCCATCCGTGAGTAACTCTGGTCTGTCATCACTCATTCACTCAGGACCTATTTATTCATGCAGGTCTGTATATACATACTCATGTACAGTTCTTTATCATATCACGTGCAATATTGCTAGTAATTCTTGGACTTAACTTACATAGGCATTCACTCAGGAATGCATATTAGTATCCTGTCAGTTGCACCTTTTCTCATTGCTTTTAGTATATCGAATGTGCAATACGTGCAGTTGTCTATAATTAAACCCTGCGCACTAAGGACTATATTTTAAGGGAATTACTATTATTATAGCTTTTTGGTCTAAACTCCACTCGCCGTGTTTGGAGGAAGAAGAAGGATTACAACCCCAAGAACACCATCCCAACCGTGAAGCATGGAGGTGGAAACATCATTCTTTGGGGATGCTTTTCTGCAAAGGGGACAGGACGACTGCACCGTATTGAGGGGAGGATGGATGGGGCCATGTATAGCGAGATCTTGGCCAACAACGTCCTTCCCTCAGTAAGAGCATTGAAGATGGGTCGTGGCTGGGTCTTCCAGCATGACAACGACCCGAAACACACAGCCAGGGCAACTAAGGAGTGGCTCCGTAAGAAGCATCTCAAGGTCCTGGAGTGGCCTAGCCAGTCTCCAGACCTGAACCCAATAGAAAATCTTTGGAGGGAGCTGAAAGTCCGTATTGCCCAGCGACAGCCCCGAAACCTGAAGGATCTGGAGAAGGTCTGTATGGAGGAGTGGGCCAAAATCCCTGATGCAGTGTCTGCAAACCTGGTCAAGAACTACAGGAAACGTATGATCTCTGTAATTGCAAACAAAGGTTTCTGTACCAAATATTAAGTTCTGCTTTTCTGATGTATCAAATACTTATGTCATGCAATAAAATGCTAATTAATTATTTAAAAATCATACAATGTGATTTTCTGGATTTTTGTTTTAGATTCCCGTCTCTCACAGTTGAAGTGTACCTATGATAAAAATTACAGACCTCTACATGCTTTGTAAGTAGGAAAACCTGAAAAATCGGCAGTGTATCAAATACATGTTCTCCCCACTGTATCTATCTATCAAACCCCTGCATTGTATCCAGAACACTGCAGTCCGTCTGGTGTTCAACCTTCCCAAGTTTTCCCAAATGTCATTGCTGGTGTCTTGGTGACCCACAAACTGAATGGAGCCATTTAACCAGATAAATTCCAAGGATAACATCTAGTCATTGAACAGTAAATCAGTTGAAGTGGGAAGCTGACATAGTAGTGACTTGGTCCTGTATAGACTCTTCACTTTATGGCTCGACTCATTTCTGCCTCACTGTGAGAGAAACTGAGACAAGTATTACTCTCCAAGTTGAGTCGTTCATTCTGAGTTAGGTCTATGCATAGAACAATGCACTTTCACAGTGCGCAGTGGGTATGCTATGTTTGCCATGAAATACAATGCTGGGTGCTTATGGCAAGTGTCAAACTCATTCCACAGAGGGCGGAGAGTCTGCAGGTTTTCGCTCCACCCTTGTACTTGATTGATGAATTAAGGTCACTAATTAGTAAGGAACTCCCCTCACCTGGTTGTCTAGTTCTTAATTGAAAGGAAAAACCAAAAACCTGCAGACACTCGGCCCTCTGTGGAATTAGTTTGACACCCCTGGGCTATGGGTAGTGTGTTGTAATGTATTATAAATCGTTGCATACATGTTGGTATAGTGTTTTAGCATTACTGTATTACATAGAGTGTCTGAACTGAGGCTAAGTATAGTATCTCTGTGTGTTGATCTTGGTAGGCCTTTGAAGACCCTCATCTCATTCTCTCTCTCACCCGGTTGGAGAACTTTGCGCCACGGTAGTTGCGCTGTGACAGGTTGAAGACGGTGTAGTGGTCAGCGTGCCTTGAGTCCAGGAAGGAACGCATGTCCTCCACATGGTTCTGGTTGCCGATCTGCAACGCCTCTGCAGGATATGACATCACTGGCAGGGGTCAGAGAGGGAGACATTGTCAGAGGACAGAGGACAGAGAATTAGATATTGGCAGGGGACAAAGAAGGAGACATTGGCAGGGAACAGAGAGGAAGATATTGGCAGGGGACAGAGAAGGAGACATTGGCAGGGGACAGAGAGAGAGACATTGGCAGGGGACAGAGAGACAATGGCAGAGGACAGAGAGGGAGACATTGGCAGGGGACAGAGAGAGAGACATTGGCAGGGGACAGAGAGAGACATTGGCAGGGGACAGAGAGAGACATTGGCAGGGGACAGAGAGAGAGACATTGGCAGGGGACAGAGAGAGACATTTGCAGGGGACAGAGAGAGAGACATTGGCAGGGGACAGAGAGAGAGACATTGGCAGTGGACAGAGAGAGAGACATTGGCAGGGGACAGAGAGAGAGACATGGACAGAGAGGGAGACATTGGCAGGGGACAGAGAGGGAGACATTGTCAGAGGACAGAGAGGGAGACATTGTCAGGGGACAGAGAGGGAGACATATGGGCAATCCCAGTCACCATAGAGGTGATGATGAGGCATGCCAGGATATACAGTACTATGCTATTATTAACCACTGTCATGGCATTCCACGACAGTGTTTAATTTGATTTGATCCATACTATTAAGCCTTATTTTACCAGGTAAATTGACAGAGAACGTACAGTGGGGAGAACAAGTATTTGATACACTGCCGATTTTGCAGAAAAAATCCAGAAAATCACATTGTATGAATTTTAAATAATTAATTTGCATTTTATTGCATGACATAAGTATTTGATCACCTACCAACCAGTAAGAATTCCGGCTCTCACAGACCTGTTTGAACTCGTTACCTGTATAAAAGACACCTGTCCACACACTCAATCAAACAGACTCCAACCTCTCCACAATGATCTCACCTAGTGGGGCATCAATGATCATGAGGAAGGTGAGGGATCAGCCCAGAAATACACGGCAGGACCTGGTCAATGACCTGAAGAGAGCTGGGACCACAGTCTCAAAGAAAACCATTAGTAACACACTACGCCATCATGGATTAGAATCCTGCAGCGCACGCAAGGTCCCCCTGCTCAAGCCAGTGCATGTCCAGGCCCGTCTGAAGTTTGCAAATGACCATCTGGATGATCCAGAGGAGGAATGGGAGAAGGTCATGTGGTCTGATGAGACAAAAATAGAGCTTTTTGGTCTAAACTCCACTCGCTGTGTTTGGAGGAAGAAGAAGGATGAGCATAACCCCAAGAACACCATCCCAACCGTGAAGTATGCAGGTGGAAACATAATTCTTTGGGGATGCTTTTCTGCAAAGGGGACAGGACGACTGCACCGTATTGAGGGGAGGATGGATGGGGCCATGATCTTGGCCAACAACCTCCTTCCCTCAGTAAGAACATTGAAGATGGGTCGTGGCTGGGTCTTCCAGCATGACAACAACCCTTTAACACACAGCCAGGGCAACTAAGGAGTGGCTCTGTAAGAAGCATCTCAAGGTCCTGGAGTGGCCTAGCCAGTCTCCAGACCTGAACCCAATAGAAAATCTTTGGAGGGAGCTGAAAGTACGTATTGCCCAGCGACAGCCCCGAAACCTGAAGGATCTGGAGAAGGTCTGTATGGAGGAGTGGGCCAGAATCCCTGCTGCAGTGTGTGCAAACCTGGTCAAGAACTACAGGAAACGTATGATCTCTGTAATTGCAAACAAAGGTTTCTGTACCAAATATTAAGTTCTGCTTTTCTGATGTATCAAATACTTATGCCACGCAATAAAATGCTAATTAATTACTTAAAAATCATACAATGTGAGTTTCCGTCACTCAAAGTTGAAGAGTACCTATGATACAAATTACAGACTTCTACATGCTTTGTAAGTGGGAAAACCTGCAAAATCGGCAGTGTATTAAATACTTGTTCTCCCCACTGTATACTGTATATTCTTCTGTTTAAAATTGGGTTTAAAATAATATAACTGCAGGTGTTTTATAACAGGTTTGACTGGCATGTGCAGCTACATGTGGAGTGCTATAGAGCTCAGCTCAGCTCTCCTCTGTTTACAGCAGACCGGTGTGGGAGGTGGAAGAGTGTGTGGGTTGCCTGCTATGAGGGGCCCATCAGAAGGGTGGAGCGTCATTTGTGTTTTTATTAGGGGTGTAACGGTACCCACTCTCCTAGACATCCCACCCTCTGTCACTTGTAGATTTACAGTTGTGCAGGGAAAAAGTGAGGCAATGTTTACAGGAGGCGGGAGCTTGAGAGATCCAGATGTCTAATGCTGGCTAGGTTGAGAAGAAACTTGGGAAGCCCGAAGACAGGCTTACTGTTCTCCATAATGAGAAAATTCAACTACAGTTCGAGAATTACGTTTCTATACAGTACTCACCTATGATTCGTGATGTGATGTAGGCAATGTCCAGCTCTCCTTTTGTGTATCTGTAAACAGAGATGTTTTGTCAATAAACATAAAACACAATTCAGATTATGTAATTACAGTGTTTAGAACACTGTTGATTGTTTTGTGTGGTCACATTTGTATCTATTGTAATGGTTCAAAATTACATTGTAGTAAGCTGTAGTGGAGTGGATATGTGCTTTAGGCCTGTAGCCTACTGGCCACAGCTACACAATACAAGTGACATTAAAAGTAGCCTAAAGTGTATTAGGTTGAGGCCCTGTTAATTGTGGTGTAAATGTAAATCCACTATCTAGGCCACTGGTCTGTTAGTGAAGTGCTGAGGTGGATGAGCGCCATATGGCCCTGAGGGCTTCCCATCCTTGCCCTGCATGATTACGCAACAGCTCAGCCACCTGGGTAAACTGAGGCAGGGAGGGAGGGGAGGAGGGGGAGGGGGAGGCAGGGAGGGAGGAGGGATAAGGGCAAGCAGGAGAGGAGGGGCTGGAGGGAGGAGGGGAGGGAGGGAGGGCCGGCAGAGAGGGAGGCATGGAGGAGGGGGAGGCAGGGAGGAAGGGCAGAGAGGTAGGCGGGGAGGAGGGGAAGCGGGAACAGGAGGAAGCATCAGTGGGCAAATCCTCATAACAAGTTAATTGGAACAACAGCAGCAATCTATTTTGATCCATTGATGTGTTGTGCTCTCATGCATCGTGAACAGGGTTAGCCTATCTGGCTAATATGTACTAGCTGCTGCTAGCGCCAGCTCTGCTAACTGTAGTAGCTGCTGCTACTGCTAGCTCTGCTAACTGTACTAGCTGCTGCTAGCGCCACCTCTGCTAACTGTACTAGCTGCTGCTTGTGCTAGCTCTGGTAACTGCACTAGCTTCTGCTAGCGCCAGCTCTGCTAACTGTACTAGATGCTGCTAGTGCTAGCTCTGCTAACTGTACTAGCTGCTTACTATAGCTACTAGTGGAGGCTCCTCGGAGAAAGGGGAGGACCATCCCTCTCAGTTAATTTCAGAAAAATAGAAATAGTGAAACATTAAAAAAGTTATCCGTTTTAGATAAAACTATACTAAATATATTCACACCACCGAAAAATGAATTAAAACACACTGTTTTGCAATGAAGATCTACAGTAGCCTCAACAGCACTCTGTAGGGTAGCACCATGGTTTAGATAATGTAGATATCTAAACCATGTTTAACACTTTTTTGGTTACTAAATTATTTCATATGTGTTATTTCACAGTTTTGATGTCTTCACTATTATTCTACAATGTAGAAAATAGTAAAAATGAAGAAAAACCCTGGAATGAGTAGGTGTGTCCAAACTTTGGACTGGTACTGTATATATCACATTTACATAAGTATTCAGAACCTTTACTCAGTACTTTGTTGAAGCACCTTTGGCAGCGATTACAGCATCGAGTCTTCTTGGGTATGACTCTACAAGCTTGGCACACCTGTATTTGGGGAGTTTCTGCCATTCTTCTCTGCAGATCCTCTCAAGCTCTGTCTTGTTGGATGGGGAGCGTTGCTGCACAGCTATTTTTAGGTCGAGCCAGAAATGTTTGATTGGGCTCTGGCTTTGCCACTCAAGGACATTCAGAGACTTGTCCCGAAGCCACTCCTGTGTTGTCTAGGCTGTGTGCTTAGGGTCGTTGTCCTGTTGGAAGGTGAACCTTCGCCCCAGTCTGATGTCCGTTTTCATCAAAGATCTCTCTGTACTTTGCTCCGTTCATCTTTGCCTCGATCCTGACTAGTCTCCCAGTCCCTGCCGCTGAAAAACATCCCCACAGGGAGGGTGCCAAGTTTCCTCCAGACGCGACGCTAGGCATTCAGGCCAAAGAGTTCAATCTTGGTTTCATCAGACCAGAGAATCTTGTTTCTCATGAGTAGTGAGTAGTGGCTTCCGTCGGGTCACTCTACCATAAAGGCCTGATTGGTGAAGTGCTGCAGAGATGGTTGCCCATCTGTAAGGTTCTCCCATCTCCACAGAGGAACTCCAGAGCTCTGTCAGAGTGACCATCGGGTTCTTGGTCACCTCCCTGACCAAGGCCCTTCTCCCCTGATAGTCCAGTTTGGCCAGGCTCTAAGAAGAGTATTGGTGGTTCCAAACTTCTTCCATTTAAGAATGACGGAGGCCACTGTGTTTTTGGGGACCTACAATGCTGCAGACATTTTTTGGTACCCTTCCCCAGATTTGTGCCTCCACACAATCCTGTCTCAGAGATCTACAGCCAATTCCTTTGAGCTCATGGCTTGGTTTCTGCTCTGACATGCACTGTCAACTGTGGGACCTTTTTTAGACAGCTGTGTGCTGTTCCAAATCATGTCCAATAGAAAGATCTCAAGGATGATCAATGGAAACAGGATGCACCTGAGGTCAATTTTGAGTCTCATGGCAAAGGGTCTGAATACTTATGTAAATAAGGTATTTTTTAATTTAATTATTAATACATTTGCAAACATTTCTAAATACCTGTTTTGCTTTGTCATTGTGTAGATTGCTGAGGAATTTTATTTATTGAATCAATTTTAGAATAAGGCTGTAACGTAACAAAATGTGGAAAAGTCAAGGGATCTAAATACTTTCCGACGGCACTGTATGTTGACTATGACGTTAGCTAATATGTTGACAACGATGTGGGCTGTGTGTAGAGGTTAGTGGTTATGATATTGTCACGTTCGGGTGTGTAGAGAGACCAAGGCGCAGCGTATCGATAGTTCGACATGTTTATTAAACTAAATGACGAACCATACAAAATAACAAATGATAATAATAAAGATGACACACGTAGCACGACACGAGACAATATACAACAATGAACCACGCCAACGGAGTGGAACACAGACATATAAGTAAGATCCCTAATTAGAGGTAATGCATAGCAGCTGCCTCTAATTAGGGATCCCACACACACAACACCACACAGACGTAGAAATAATAGATCTGCCAGACTCTGACCATAGAAATATAGAGAAGCAAAGCTTCTCTATGGCCAGAGCCTGACAGATATGAAGGTTTGGCTTGGAACTTTTTTTTTGCCTGGACACAGACAGCTGATGTGTTGTGCACTGAAGTCCACAAGCGATGGGAAATGGGGAGAGGAGCAGAGCACGTAAATGCGAGAAGGAATTATACAACGAGAAAAGTGATCATGCTGTTTGTATGTGGCTGCTATGAAAGTTAACTGTGTTGGCGTGTGATCAGGGGTGTATTCGTTCAACCGATTCTGTTAAAAAACATTTCTTAAATGGAAACAAACAGAATGAAACAGGGATCAAACATACCTGAATTTGTCAAAAATAAACTCTCGTTTGCAAATGTTGGACTAATGACAACACCCTAGATCAGATAGATGCAGGCATAAGTGTGCAAGGCGGTATTGAATGTACTACTGTTTGTCACCTTGATTACAAAAATGTAAGCACCTACGTTGTAAACTTTGATTCATAGGCTAGGTTGTAGCAACCTCATGATGGGTATAGGGAAAATTCTAGTATCATATAGTAGCCTAAACCTATCGATGTTACATTGAGCTGGGTGTATGTAATATGAATGACAGTCATCCAATATGCTGTAATAGAAATAAGGCCATGCTCATAAAAAATTAAATCGTCCTCCCTCATTTTCAACTGCACCGACCGGCACTGAGGGCTGCAGGACTGCAGATCCAGCCCAGGCTATTTTATCATGAGAGGCAGGTGTTGTGTTGCATCGTATGAGGCCAGCGGTACTGTAGCAATGCAGATTATCAGCCTCCGACTGGATGCTGGAGCGTGTACACCCTGCCTCCCCTTGTGAAGCAGATAAGAATCGCTACAGTAGACACTAAACAGGCTTGCTAGTATCTTGGTGGGGGGGTAGAGGGTAGGAGAGGTGCGGTAGATGTACACATGGTACAGCTGCATAGGCTACTGTATTCTGTGCCCAGCCAAATACACACAAAAACACAAGCATGCATTCGGCCAGGAGAGCTACAGCTGCCCTTGGCTGTGTTACTTTAGAGATATTAGAGCAGTGCTCTCCTTTGGCTACACCTCACACACTCAGCAGTGGGTCACAACACAGCAAAGCAAACCACTGTAAGTGGGTTAAACCCCCGTGGCCATTGCATTACAGCTCTCCTCTGTACCGGTCTCCCACTTATCATCCAATTTATATTGGTCACCTAGGTAACCCTGGCTCAACCCAGGCCATGACGGGGTCATCTGACTCCCCAGGTTTACTGAAAATACAAATACAGTAACAAAATACCACAAAAATCAAAATAAACTAAAAAGTATTTTTTGTATGTATTTAATTAAAATACATGTATTTTTGTATTTTACATTTGCAAGTAGCCGTCCGAACAGCAACAACATTCTCAGTAACGGTTACCGAAAAGTTTTACTTACTATACATGTGATGTGTTGTTGTTTATCTACCTTAGTTTAATACACTGACTGTAAGTCAATCTGGATAAGAGGGTCTGCTAAATGACCAAAATGTAAATGTACAGTTGAAGTCGGAAGTTTACATACACTTAGGTTGAAGTCATTAAAACCCATTTTTCAACCAATCCACAGATTTCATGTTAACAAACTATAGTTTTGGCAAGTCGGTTAGGACATCTACTTTGTGCATGACACAAGTAATTCTTCCAACAATTGTTTACAGACAGATTATTTCACTTATAAGTCACTATATCACAATTCCAGTGGGTCAGAAGTTTACATACACTAAGTTGACTGTGCCTTTAAACAGCTTGGAAAATTCCAGAAAATTATGTCATGGCTTTAGAAGCTTCTGACAGGCTAATTGACATAATTTGAGTCAATTGGAGGTGTACCTGTGGATGTATGCCAAGGCCTACCTTCAAACTCAGTGTCTCTTTGCTTGACATCATGGAAAAATCTAAAGATATCGGCCAAGACCTCAGAAAAAAAAGTGTAGACCTCCACTAGTCTGGTTCATCCTTGGGAGCAATTTCCAAATGCCTGAAGGTACCACGTTCAGCTGTACAAACAAAAGTACGCAAGTATAAACACCATGGGACCACGCAGCCGTCATACCGCTTAGGAAGGAGACGCGTTCTGTCTCCTACAGATGAACGTACTTTGATGGGAAAAATGCAAATCCAGCCCAGAACAACAGCAAAGGACCTTGTGAAGATGCTGGTGGAAACAGGTACAAAAGTATCTATATCCACAGTAAAACGAGTCCTATATCAACATAACCTGAAAGGCCACTAAGCAAGGAATAAGCCACTGCTCCAAAACCGCCATAAAAAAGTCAGACTATGATTTGCAACTGCACATGGGGACAAAGATGCACCCCCACAACATGATGCTGCCACCCCTGTGCTTCACGGTTGGGATGGTGTTATTCGGCTTGCAAGCATCCCCCGTTTCCCTCCAAACATAACGATGGTCATTTTGGCCAAACAGTTCTATTTTTGTTTCATTAGACCAGAGGACATTTCTCCAAAAAATATTGGCTTCTCTATTTAGCCATGGCCAGAGTGTGTGGCAGGTTTAAAGAGAATGTGTGGACAAGGCGTGAGTCTTGAGAGGCCTGCTCACTGTCTGACAGTACAGAGACCCCTTTGTGTGTCCGGTGAAGACGCCTGCACAGAAATACTCTTTCTCAGGACCCAGTGGTGCCAGACTCGACAGCCTCTCTTCCTCATTCCTGTCCTTCATCCCTCTACACCCCTTTCACTGTTCCTCCCCTTCTCTTCCTCCACTTATCTGTTTTCCCTCACACTCCCTTCAGGAGGAATCTAGTCAGAGTTTTCTATCAGCTATCTGATTGACTGACTAATATTTTATCTCATATACACCACCACTACTACCACTTTACAAAGAATACCTCACAGTGAAAAATAGCAATATAGTCTAAAGTGTTATCTCATTGTTGCTGTAATGTAACTGTAGAACCATAGAGGTGTATCTCTGTGTGTAAAACCATGTGTAATCATGGATGACATGTAAAGATCTCAGCTGGGTGATAACAGTCTCCTCCTCTCACACTTCCCTGCTAGAGCCCAGCAGGCACACTGAGAGCGCCACTAGGCCCAGTCTCAGAACGCTATAGGCTAAGAAAGTGGCACTTCCTGGATCCTCATTCTGTAGGCTAAGAACAAACTTCACATTTGCATCGTCAAAGTCATGAAAACATGGCAATTTAAGATATACTACATATTAAAATGTAGATGTGTTTCAGAGTGAATTTACCTACCATATGACAGTTTTCAACTTATATGACGGCCAAGAAGAAGGTTAGTAATGAGGTTATATACAGGGGTACCAGTACAGAGTCAATGTGAGGAGGTACAGGTTAGTAATGAGGTTATATACAGGGGTACCGGTACAGAGTCAATGTGAGGAGGTACAGGTTAGTAATGAGGTTATATACAGGGGTACCAGTACAGAGTCAATGTGAGGAGGTACAGGTTAGTAATGAGGTTATATACAGGGGTACCGGTACAGAGTCAATGTGAGGAGGCTATATACAGGGGTACCAGTACAGAGTCAATGTGAGGAGGCTATATACAGGGGTACCGGTACAGAGTCAATGTGAGGAGGCTATATACAGGGGTACCAGTACAGAGTCAATGTGAGGAGGCTATATACAGGGGTACCGGTACAGAGTCAATGTGAGGAGGCTATATACAGGGGTACCGATACAGAGTCAATGTGAGGAGGCTATATACAGGGGTACCGGTACAGAGTCAATGTGAGGAGGCTATATACAGGGGTACCGGTACAGAGTCAATGTGAGGAGGCTATATACAGGGGTACCGGTACAGAGTCAATGTGAGGAGGCAATGTTCAGCAAAATTTAATTTGCATATACCCTGCTCTTTCCCCTCCCCCATATGCCAATATGTGCCTCCCGTAAGTGAGAAACCTATATGCCAAGTATAGACCATATATTGTGTTCCCTCCAGATTATAGAAAAAGGTACGGAAAGGTACGGGGTAAGTGGATGGGGGTGGGGTGGTTGTTGGAACTTACGTGGCCACCTGGTGCATGACTTTGGTGGAGGTGTCCTTTAGAGTGTCCTTCAGGTTATCCTTGAAGTTGCTGAAGAACTTGCCGGCTCCACCCTTCACCATGTCCAGCAGGCCTCCGCCATAGTTGGCGTCCATATCTGGAGATGGAGGACCTTTACAATAAATCATTAAAAGAGAAACACAGAAACACACTGAGGAGACGGACCGAGACAGATGGAGAGGAGACAGACGGAAACAGACGGAGAGGAGACAGACATGTAGAGACACACTATATGCATCGCAGCACAGATAAACTAATATAAAAACATGGGTACAGGGACAACATTCAACATAGTAACAAGCACACTGATTGGACTGATAAAGGGGGGGGAGAAATAAAGGTTATTAAATAAAAACTAACACTACCACCATCACTACTAGCATTAACACAAACAGGGCCTCAATGCACCCAATGTTCCTCTGTAGAAGGTCTTAGGGAGTAGTTATCAAGTCTTTACAGAGCAATTTAAATCTAAGCGCTTCTCAATCAAGCAAAGGAGAGCTTCAAGTGGGTGATTAAGCCTGAGCGTGGGCTCCATTCTGGTATCTAGAGGCACCTGAGTGTGCACTGACTGCATTCCTTTGACTTGATTGCAACACATTTAATGGAGTCTCAGAAGACAGGAAATCCATCATGATGGTAAAAGGGACATTTTGGGGGAATTGCTACTGAAATGGAGGGCTGCCTTTATGTCCTGATACATGAGTGATAGCCAGAAAGCCTCTTTTTCGAAACACAGGCACTTAAGACTGTCGACAAGATTCGTGCAGCAATCTCATTGGGAAATGCCACTGCTAACTGAGAGAGATTGCTAACCTTCTCCTACACACTGCAGAAACATGTCTCTCCCTCTTCTCCTTCAACTCTAAATTCAGACTATCAACACTCCTAAGAGCTGTCTGGTATCTGACAGGCAGAATTATTTCCAATTTCACCTGAATATGCTTGTTTTAAAGCCAATTTGAGTAAACGCAGCGTTATACTGTATATCCTAAATGAAGGGTGTGATCGAGTTCTAAGGGGGTGATAGTCTAACTCTGGCACAAACACAGTATTAGAAGTCCCTCCTCCTCCACAGCTGATATTCTGCAGACATCTTGAGTAATACATTTGCAGATCACTCCTAGCCTACTGCACAACGATTCTCATTGGTTAAAACAATAATTAAACTATAAGTATACTGTCCAGTGTTCTATGAAATAAACTACATGACCAAAGTATGTGGACACCTGCTCATTCCAAAATCATTAATGTGGAGTTGGTCCCCCCATTTCTGTATGAACCTCGCTTTGTGCACAAGGGCTTTGTCATGCTGAAACGGGAAAGAGCCTTCCCCAAAGTGTTGCCACAAAGTTGGAAGCACAGAATCGTCTAGAATGTCATTGTATGCTGTAGCGTGAAGATTTCCCTTTACTGGAACTAAGGGGCCTAGCCCAAACTATGAAAAACAGCCCCAGACCATTATTCCTCCTCCACCAAACTTTACAGTTGGTACTATGTAAATCAAATCAAATGTATTGGTCACATACACATTTTTTACAGATGTTATTGCGGGTGTAGTGAAATGCTTGTGTTCCTAGCTCCAACAGTGCAGTAGTATCTAACAATTCACAACAATACACACATCTAAAAGTAAAATAATGGAATTAAGAAATAAATCAATACTAGATCTAGCAATGTCAAGGTAGCATAGACCAAAATACAGTAGATTAGAATACAGTGTATATACATATGAGATGAGTAAAGGAGTGTATAAACATTATTAAAGTTACTAGTGTTCCATTATTAACTTGGCCAGTGATTCCCTGTCTATGTATATAGGGCAGCAGTCTCTAAGGTGCAGGGTTGAGTAACCGGGTGGTAGCCGGCAAGTGATGGCTGTTTAATAGTCTGATGGCCTTGAGATAGAAGCTGTTTTGCAGCTCGGTCCCAGCTTTGATGCAACTGTACTGACCTCGCCTTCTGGATGATAGTGGGGTGAACAGGCTGTGGCTCGGGTGGTTGATGTCCTTGATGATCTTTTTGGCCTTCCTGTGACGTTGGGTGCTGTAGGTGTCCTGGAGGGCAGGCAGTGTGCCCCCGGTGATGCGTTGGGCAGACCGCACCACCCTCTGGAGAGCCCTGCAGTTGCGGGCGGTGCCATTGCGTACCAGGTGGTGATACAACCGACAGGATGCTCAAAGTTTTTTCCACCTTCTCCACTGCGGTCCCGTCAATGTGGATGGGGTGTGCTCCCTTTGCTGTTTCCTGTAGTCCATGATCAGCTCCTTTGTTTTGTTGACGTTGAGGGAGTGGTTATTTTCCTGGCACCACTCCGACAGGTCCCTCACTTTCTCCCTGTAGGCTGTCTCGTCATTGTTGGTTATCAGGCCTACTACTGTTGTGTGATCATTTTTTTATTGTGTTTTTGACTGTTTGTTTAATGTGTAACTCTGTGTTGTTATTTGTCGCACTGCTTTGCTTTGTCTTGGCCAGGTCGCAGTTGCAAATGAGAACTTGTTCTCAACTGACCTACCTGGTTAAATAAAGGTGAAATAAAAATAAAAAAATAAAAGAAAATCTGCAAACTTGATGATTGAGTTGGAGGACCCAGTTGCACAGGACTGGGTTCAGACCCAGGGCCCCGAGCTTAATGATGAGCTTGGAGGGTACTATGGTGTTTAAGGCTGAGCTTTAGTCAATGAACAGCATTCTTACGTAGGTATTTCTCTTGTCCAGATGGGATAGGGCAGTGTGCAGTGTGATGGTGTTTGTGGATCAATTGGGGCGGTAAGCAAATTGAAGTGGGTCTAGGGTGTCAGGTAAGAGAGGTGATATGATCCTTAACTAGCCTCTCAAAGCACTTCATGATGACAGAAGTGAGTGTGCCGTTTAGTTCAGTTACATTTGCTTCTTGAGTACAGCAACAACGGTGGACATCTTGAAGCAAGTGGGGACAGCTGACTGGAATAGGGAGAGATTGAAAATGTCTGTAAACACTGCAGCCAGCTGGTCTGCGCATGCTCTGATGATGCGGCTAGGGATGCAGTCTGGGCCGGCAGCCTTGCGATGGTTAATACACTTAAACCAACATCGGCCACGGAGAACAAGAGCCCACAGTCGGGCCGCGTCGGTGGCATTGTGTTATTCTCAAAGCGGGGCGAAGAAGGTGTTTACCTTGTCCGGGAGCAAGACGTGTGTCCGCGACATGGCTGGTTTTCCCTTTGTAATCCGTGATTGTCTGTAGACCCTGCCACATACGTCTTGTTTGAGCCTTTGAATCGCGACTCCACTTTGTCTCTGTACTGACGTTTGATTGCGGAGGGAATAACTACACTGTTTGTATTCAACCATATTGTTAGGTTTAGAGATGCCCATAGGCATCTCTAGGGACTGACGGGTATAGGTTTGTTATAGTAGTCTAGAAGACTGTTGATTTTGTGTTCGTTCCCCCAAATGGAGACAGCTGCCAGGAGTTGTCTCTAATTGGGAAGCCTATTTAAGTTTGATTCCTTGCCAAGATGGTGCGGTTCATTATTTGTGTGTTGCTCAATTCTGAGCTCACGCTCCAGTTACGGGCTTGTGTTGTATTTACATTTGTTGTTTTCCTCAGTTCTCTTCGATAATTAAAGATGTTGAACTTAACCTCCGCTACGCCTTGGTCGATGATATCTTCAGTCCGTGACAGAATGATCCGCCTAAACAGGACCAAGAAGCGAAATCCCAAGAAGGGGGACCTTCTTTGTTCGGCCTGTAAGGACTCCCAAATACATTTTGAGGGGGTTATGGGGGCAAAAGCAAGCCGAGGAGGAAGAGCGACTGGGGCGTTATGTTGACTGCGCCAGGTCTCCTGTGCAAGTCCCGAGCCTGGCACGGGCAATGCCAGCTCCCCGCACCGGAACTCCAGTGGCGTTTACCAACTCACCTTCAGGGATGGAGCCATATTATGGCGGAGATCAGCCCGGAGCTTCCAGTGACGGTCCACAGCCTGGTGTGCCTCCCCAGCCCAGTACGACCTGTGCCGGCTCCACGCACCAGACCTCCAGTGCATGTTCCCAGCCCGGTGCCTCCAGTGCCAGCTCCACGCACCAGACCTCCGGTGTGCCTCCCCAGCCCGGTACGACCTGTGCCGGCTCCCCGCACCCAACCTACAGTGCGTGTCCCCAGCCCGGTGCCTCCAGTGCCGGCTCCACACACCAGACCTCCAGTGCGCCTCCCTCGCCCGGTACAACCTGTGCTTCCCTACCTCACCATCTACACCGGTGCCCAGTCCGGGACCGGTCGCCAGCTCAGCTGCCGGTCCGGAGCCCTCTACACCGGTGCCCAGTCCGGGACCGGGAGCCGACCCGGCTCTATGGCTGGGGCCTTCATATGCGCCGGTGCCCAGTCCGGGACTGGCAGCCAACCCAGCTCCATGGTCGGAGCCTGCTACAGCGCCGGTGCCCAGTCCGGAACCGGCAGCCAACCCGGCTCCAGGGATGGAGCCTTCCACTGTGCTGGTGCCCAGTCGGGTATGGGTTACAGCCCTGCTCCAGAGCCGGATTCTCCGCCCGACCAGATGCCATGTCCTGGTTCTGGACCGGAGCCTCCGCCCGACCTGGTGCCGTGTTCTGCTCCGGACCCGGGGCCTCAGCGGAGTGTCTGGGCCAGCGCCCCACCCAAAACCCCCCCTCAGCTGTTCCAGGTCTTGTGGCCTGGAGGCCGTGCCTTGGGGGGGCTACTCTAGGGTTAGGTATCTCTAGTCTAGAAGACTGTTGATTTTGTGTTCGTTCCCCCAAATGGAGACAGCTGCCAGGAGTTGTCTCTAATTGGGAAGCCTATTTAAGTTTGATTCCTTGCCAAGATGGCGCGGTTCATTATTTGTGTGTTGCTCCATTTTAAGCTCACGCTCCAGTTACGGGCTTGTGTTGTATTTACATTTGTTGTTTTTCTCTGTTCACTTTGATAATTAAAGATGTTGAACTTCCGCTGCGCCTTGGTCCATGATATCTTCAGTCCGTGACACATATTCCCAGGGTGAACAAAAGGACTTGAGTTTCTGTATGTCATCACCATCACACCATCAGTAGTTAATCATGAAACATACATACACCACTGCCCTTTTTCTTCCTGGAGAGTTCTTTATTCCTGTCTGGGCAATGTACTGAGAACCCAGCTGGCTGTATGGACGGGGACAGTATATCCCAAGAGAGAAATTATTTGGAGTATGTTACAGTCCCTGATGTCTCTCTGGAAGGAGATCCTCGTCCTGAGCTTGTCTACTTTATTATCCAGCGGTGGATGGTGTGCACGCCTCCTGAGTTTTTTAAATGTGTTTTTTCTCCAACTTATGTGCTAGCCACATACGAGTCATTATTATTTATTTGAGTATGAGTTAACAGAATAGGAACTTTTAAAAGTGACGTTTTCACTGGACAGTTACTTTAAGACTCATTGTACCTCTTGGACATTATTTAGCACCCTTCTTCAGACTATGTGACCAGTCAGCTTGTACCTCTTAAAGTCAGAGGGGTAGCTAGAGGAACACTTCAAAGCCTCCTCCACAGCCATCCCTTAAAGTTGGTTACTGCTCTCTGAACTCCGACCAAACGCCCCCCTCTCACTCGCCTCCCTTTCATCCCTACAGTCAGGCACCTCTGATGTGAGAGAAAGGCCCAGTTAGAGCCGCTGGCCCAGAAAGAGACTTGGCCCCAGTCAGAGGCACAGCCTCTCTCTCTCCTTCAACATCCCCAATCTTCAGCCCTTATACCCGGTGCAGGGTGAACCGGACATACAGAGAAACAGACAGACACATAAACAGACAGGCAGAGAGCAGGTAGGTCTGTGTACTGCAGTAGTGACATGTGGGTCAAACAGGAGCAGGAACTTTCTCAACAAACAGGCTCTAAGCTCTTTATTATAGAGGCTGCTGATAAGACAAGAGTCTGATTCATCTGTCTGGAAGGGACTGTCAGCTTGGCATCAATACTCACTATGTGGGAGATGACCTGTACACCCATAAAACATGATTGATATAGCAGCAGATATGCACCATACTATTATGCATATTTTCACTAAGTTCCCCTTCATTTAAAGGAAAACTCCACCCCCAAAACTAGGTTTTGCCATTTCTTTCATTAGGCCATTGTTGACATAGTCCCAAAATGTTTTGCTTGTCAGCAATCAAGTTTCCACGATATGTAACTTTCAAAATACAGAAATCATCTTGAATATTCACAGCGGACTGCAGTGACTGCATCCAGCCATATATTATTCATTTTGTGTCAATAAAACAGCTCTACTGTAAGAGTGCTGCCCTGGAGTTGGGGAGATGGGGAAGTTTGCATTTCTAATGTGAAATGTCTTTCATAATAGACATTTTCTGATGCCAAGCTGATGGTGCGCTGATGGTACACACTGGAAATTAGACCAGGGGTAGGCAACCCCGGTCCTGGAGTGCCACATCATTTTGTGTTTTTGATTTAACCGACATGGAAGACCAGGTGTGTTGAATTTAAGCAATCAATTAGCACAGTTTGTCAGATGTGGTGCGTAGTTGGAATAAAATTCTGCAGTACCTGCAGCACTCCAGGAAGAGGGTTACCTACCCCTAATATACACTCTGCTATGTGGGAAGACAGTGGGAAAACCTCAGACCCTAACCACTAACCAGACACCTCCTACTTAGCTGCAAAATGTCTATCCACCGATCTCTGTGTCAGTTGGTCAGTCAGACATTCAGTCTGCCTGTGTGCTGGCTTGCCAGCCAAACACGACTGACCAGATGGAGATGGGAGTCTGCAGAGCTCTGATGTTTACTGAGCTACACTGCACATACACACAGAAGGGGCAGGAGATACAGACCCCATACAGCCAGCCAGCTAGCCCCGGCACTCACCTGACATTCAGCCATCTCAGAGGGCTATGTCCCCCTCTCCCTCCTCCCCACTTCTCTCTCCCCTCCCCTCTCCTCCCTTCTGCATCCTACACTTCCCTCAGCTCAGGTAGACCCAGTCCCAAAGGCCAGGTCTTTCAGTGCACTGCAGTGAGCTGTGGATATATCCAACCTGGTCTCATAGCATTTGGTATTATTGTTGGTTGGTGTGGACGGGTGCGTGTAGAAACCCAAAGTTTGAGAGTTCGTATCATCACGTACAATTTTAGCTAATTAGCAACGTTTCAACTACTTAATATTTTTTTGCTACTTTGCATCTACTTAGCATGTTAGCTAACCCTTCCCCAAACCCTAACCTTTGAGCTAACCCTAACCTTAAACCTTTTAGCTAACACTTCTCCTAACCTTAAATCTTTAACCTAACTCTTAAACTTAACCCTAACCCCTAGCCTAGCTAACATTAGCTAGCTAGCTAACGATAGCCACCTAGCTAAAATTCGTAACATATCATGTTTTTGCAAATTCGTAACATATTGTACTTTTAGCAAATTTGTAACATATAATATGAATTGTAATTCGGAACATATCATATGAAATGGGTGATGGACTTCCACAAATTAATACATACCAGACAAAATGTGACATCATACCGAATGTAGTGTCTCAGATTTATGTAAAGTATAATACGAAATACTCAGAGACCAAGAGCCGGATTCACAAAACCTTAAGAAGACTTATTTTTAACTGACATTTTTTCCTTAACTTTAGACTAAAGAAGAAAGTTAAGCAAAGTTGCTATTCCTCAAAGGAATAGCAACTATTCCTCATCTCTTATGTTTCTCCTTAAGGAAAAAGTTAAGAAGAAATTAGATTATTGAAAATAAAGTTATTGGAAATGTTCTTAATTCCAAGATAGCTAAACCCTTGTCTTGGCAGTGAGAACAAGCTCATTAAAGCAATTTAACATGTTTAATTCACTCACAAACTTCATCTGAAAGTTTCAGTATTGATTATTTTAAACCCAAGAACATGTTTAAGAACAGTAATCTCAGTATGAAATTTGCTAACATGATTGCCATTGCTTGCTAGATAGCTAGCTACAATTGTCGCCTGGCAACAAACATCTTAAGAGGATTTGTAAGAAGATATTTGAGAAGTTTTTATGAACCTATTTTTTTCTTAAGTTTTTGTGTAAAGTGTTTTGTGAATATGGGCCCTGGTTGATATATCCCTGTTCACAACACTACCACTCACTCACTGACAATGAACTGTGGCCTTTTAACTCTCCAATGGCCACATGACATATAGGCAAGTTCAAAAGCAACAAGGAAATGTATTATTGGGTTAGTGTTTTTTTTTTTTTACCGTCATAGCTATTTTCAAGCTGTCTATTACTGTCACTGTTAATCAAGTCTTAGGGCTACACCACAGCAGGGTGATTGATAGGGATGATCTAATGTGTGCATGTTCAATTACATTAATTGCAGTTTTATTAAAATATAGGTAGTTGAATAAAAGACTGCAACATTCAGCATGTATTTTTGCCTACTAGTGAACGCTAAAATAGACAATGATGTTATTTCAACACAAAATAAACTGCTATGATGAGATCAGCTCTACTCAACAAAATAAAAGCAGAACAATATAAGGAGACACCACGATTACATGATGCAATGCACGGAAACACTATGACAGAAATGTCTAGATAATCTATTTTAACCAATTTACACTGATCTTATTCAAATTAAATATATTTCTGGGAGTATCACACAGCGACAGGCATGCTCTGCCTCGCATGCAACAGATCGGCATTATCCCCAGCTTGGCCTTGCTTGCTGCACGTGAGCCACACCACCTCCCATGGCGAGCTGTCGCTTACCTGAGCTGTCCATGGTGCTGCAGTCGTTCTCCCGCAGTGGCCCTGCCTTCGGTCCTCCTAGGGTTACTGCTGCCAAGCCTCCGCCGATTCCACTGCGTCTCCCTCCTCCGTTATTGAAGCCTCCGCTGCTATCGACCAACTGTAAAGATTCATAGCCATCGTAACTGCAGGGCTTTTTCTTATAGCCACCCAGTAGGCTCATCTCATGAGCTCTGCGCCGTGGATTTGAGAATTACATTTTTTAAAAACGACAAACAGCTACTGAATGGCGTGAATGCACATATTCCGGACGATGGATCTCAGATATCTGCTTAGAAATAATCCACCAGATATGCGTTAATAGTTCCAGCACCGTCTCTCCCTGTTTTCTTTTCTCCGGGATATCAAGAGCAGGACGCTTTCATCAGGACCGCATATACTACACTGCACATCCACGGTTGCTCTGACTGCCAGTCCCAGTTGAGTTAATGGGTCCCTTCCGGCTTTCAGCTGGCTCCAAGCCAATCCTGACAATACCATGCCGGCAGTAGGTGACTAAAGGATCGCCTGTTTCATGGTTATTTATTTACAAAGCAGTAATATGTGTCAGAAAATATACATTCATGTTGAATTAGCTGATGTGATGATAGCCCACTGGATATCCTACATATGATTATATTATATTCTGTTCTATACGAAAATATTCACAAATCTATTTCTAATTAGGTGTTTTAACAGCCTACAGTAGTTTACAAAATATATTCATGTACTCATAATTAATTATGAGGGTTAAAATAACAATACAAACCATTTCAGTTTTTTAGAAGCTACATAGGCAACAGTCTCCATTGCTAAGGGGCTATAATTCAAGCCATGTATGGGCCAGCTGTAGGCTATACAGTATAGCTCCTCCACAGAAGGATAATAAAGGAATTAAAGTGCTGAAGTCTAAGTCAGCACAATAGGACAGAATAGTGCTTTGTCAGGGAGGTGTACTCCCCATCCAGCCCTCACAAAAAGACATCACTCTGGTCAAAATGGCCCATGGTCAAAAGCAGTGACGTAAAGTACTTAAGCAAAAAAATACTTTAAATTACTAATAAAGTCGTTTTTGGGGGATATCTTTACTTTACTATTTATATTTGTTGACAACTTTTACTTCACTACATTCCTAAAGAAAATATGTACTTTTTACATTTTCCCTGACACCCAAAAGTACTTGTTACAATTCGAATGCTCAGGCAGGAGAGCAATATCGTCCAATTCACACACCTATCAATATAACGCGTTGTCATCCCTAAATAAATAAAAAAAACAAGAATTGTGCCGTCTGGTTTAGTTAATAATAGGAATTTGATGTATAGCGTTTACTTTTACTTTCTACTTTTACTCAAGTATGACAATTTAGTACTTTTTACACCACTGTACTTAAAGGAGAAGTTTACCCAAAATCCAGAAACTCAAGTGATTCCATGCATTGAAACTAGTTCAGTGGAGTTTGCCATCTCTCTCTCACTGTAACCGCTGCAAAAATGGGTCACGTGACTCGTGACGTTACTGGATGCAGGCCTCAATCTGCGCCGTTGCCAGTGAATTCATGATTCAGAAATCCACGAAGTGTGGACAACTTTGTTGTATTATTGAAAGCGTACTGCCAAATTAACTATTTTTGTCAAAAGTACTATCGGTTTTGAGTGAGGAAATATGTACTTCTCCGCCTAAAACATTTGAGATTATTTAATAAAATTATTTTATGTAGCCGACTGCCACAGAGATGGGTAACAACTGCGCATGTGTGCGCTCTGGGAATCTCTGCTATGTAGAAACTGCATGTTAGGCCCTTTTTCACAGATGCAAGTTTTTTTCGGCTGAGAAGTGAAGACATTGTTACACATTAGTTATACAAAGTAAACAACAACCTACCAATATGTCTGACGACAAAATACTTGTGAGTGATGAAGAAAACTACTAGAGTGGCTCTGATGGTCTCGTCGAACTGTTTTGATTTGAGCCTGAGTAATCAGATGAAGAATTTAGGGAAATTGAGCTTCAGATGGCCGCCACCCTCTAGCCACCGAAGCTGCAGCAGTAGCTGGACCGCAGCCCCAACCCAATCCCCAGGATCGACACAGACTGGTGGTGCAGTTGTGGCAATTGCGCTCCAATGCTGCAAATAAGGAATATTTGTGAATATTTTTTCTGCCCATTTTTTCCATATTCCAAAAACTAATTGGAGACTCATCCCTGTTTCAACAGGGCCAAATTTACAGTTTTCTAATGAGTAAGTAGCAATTTTACTTTATTGTATGATCGCTTATGATAAACCTCTGAGTGGGACTGTTAGTGGGTTTATGTTGGAGATATTCTATTCTGCAATGAAATTTGACAATGTCTTGTCTCTCAACCCCCCTGTCATAAATACATATACAGTGGGGAGAACAAGTATTTGATACACTGCTGATTTTGCAGGTTTTCCTACTTACAAAGCATGTAGAGGTCTGTACGTTTTATCATAGGTACACTTCAACTGTGAGAGACGGAATCTAAAACAAAAATACAGAAAATCACATTGTATGATTTTTAAAGTATTTGATCACCTACCAACCAGTAAGAATTCCGGCTCACACAGACCTGTTAGTTTTTCTTTAAGAAGCCCTTCTGTTCTCCACTCATTACCTGTATTAACTGCACCTGTTTGAACTCGTTACCTGTATAAAAGACACCTGTCCACACACTCAATCAAACAGACTCCAACCTCTCCACAATGGCCAAGACCAGAGAGCTGTGTAAGGACATCAGGGATAAAATTGTAGACCTGCACAAGGCTGGGATGGGCTACAGGACAACAGGCAAGCAGCTTGGTGAGAAGGCAAGAACTGTTGGAGCAACTATTAGAAAATGGAAGAAGTTCAAGATGACGCTCAATCTCCCTCGGTCTTGGGCACCATGCAAGATCTCAGCTCGTGGGGCATCAATGATCATGAGGAAGGTGAGGGATCAGCCCAGAACTACACGGCAGGACCTGGTCAATGACCTGAAGAGAGCTGGGACCACAGTCTCAAAGAAAACCATTAGTAACACACTACACCGTCATGGATTAAAATCCTGCAGCGCACGCAAGGTCCCCCTGCTCAAGCCAGCGCATGTCCAGGCCCGTCTGAAGTTTGCCAATGACCATCTGGATGATTCAGAGGAGGAATGGGAGAAGGTCATGTGGTCTGATGAGACAAAAATAGAGCTTTTTGGTCTAAACTCCACTCGCCGTGTTTGGAGGAAGAAGAAGGATGAGTACAACCCCAAGAACACCATCCCAACCATGAAGCATGGAGGTGGAAACATCATTCTTTGGGGATGCTTTTCTGCAAAGGGGACAGGACGACTGCACCGTATTGAGGGGAGGATGGATGGGGCCATGTATCGCGAGATCTTGGCCAACAACCTCCTTCCCTCAGTAAGAGCATGAAGATGGGTCGTGGCTGGGTCTTTCAGCATGACGACCCGAAACACACAGCCAGGGCAACTAAGGAGTGGCTCCGTAAGAAGCATCTCAAGGTCCTGGAGTGGCCTAGCCAGTCTCTAGACCTGAACCCAATAGAAAATCTTTGGAGGGAGCTGAAAGTCCGTATTGCCCAGCGACAGCCCCGAAACCTGATGGATCTGGATGGAGGAGTGGGCCAAAATCCCTGCTGCAGTGTGTGCAAACCTGGTCAAGAACTACAGGAAACTTATGATCTCTGCAATTACAAACAAAGGTTTCTGTACCAAATATTAAGTTCTGCTTTTCTGATGTATCAAATACTTATGTCATGCAATAAAAGGCAAATTAATTACTTAAAAATCATACAATGTGATTTTCTGGATTTTTGTTTTAGATTCCGTCACTCACAGTTGAAGAGTACTTATGATAAAAATTACAGACTACATGCTTTGTAAGTGGGAAAACCTGCAAAATCGGCAGTGTATTAAATACTTGTTCTCCCCACTGTATGTACATACAGTACAGTCGTGGTCAAAAATTTTGCGAATGACAAGTATTGGTCTCCACAAAGTTTGCTGCTTCAGTGTTCTTAGATCTTTGTCAGTAGTTACTATGGTACACTGAAGTATAATTACAAGTATTCCATAAGTGTCAAAGGCTTTCATTGACTATGACATTCAGTTTATGCAAAGAGTCAATGTTTGCAGTGTTGACCCTTCTTTTTCAAGACCTCTGCAATCCCTGGCATGCTGTCAAATAACTTCTGGGCCACATCCTGACTGATGGCATGCCATTCTTGCATAATCAATGCTTGGAGTTTGTCAGAAGTTGTGGGTTTTTGTTTGTCCATCCGCCTCTTGAGGATCGACCACAAGTTCTCAATGGGATTAAGGTCTGGGTAGTTTCCTGGCCATGGACCCAAAATGTCGATGTTTTGTTCCCCAAGCCACTTAGTTATTACTTTTGCCTTATGGTAAGGTGCTCCATAATGCTGGAAAAGGCATTGGTCGTCACCAAACTGTTCTTGGATGGTTGGGAGAAGTTGCTCTCGGAGGATGTGTTGGTACCATTCTTTATTCATGGCTGTGTTCTTAGGCAAAATTGTGAGTGAGCCCACTCCCTTGGCTGAGAAGCAACCCCACAAATTAATGGTCTGAGGATGCTTTACTGTTGGCATGACACAGGACTGATGGTAGCGCTCACCTTGTCTTCTCCGGACAAGGTGTTTTCCGGGTGGCCCAAACAATCGGAAAGGGGATTCATCAGAGAAAATGACTCTACCCCAGTCCTCAGCAGTCCAATCCCTGTACCTTTTGCAGAATATCAGTCTGTCCCTGATGTTTTTCCTGGAGAGAAGTGGCTTCTTTGCTGCCCTTCTTGACACCAGGCCATCCTCCAAAAGTCTTTGCCTCACTGTGCGTGTAGATGCACTCACACCTGCCTGCTGCCATTCCTGAGCAAGCTCTGCACTGGTGGTGCCCCGATCCCGCAGCTGAATCAACTTTAGGAGACGGTCCTGGCGCTTGCTGGACTTTCTTGGGCGCCCCGACGCCTTCTTCACAACAATTGAATCTCTCTCCTTGAAGTTCTTGAAGATCCGATAAATGGTTGATTTAGGTGCAATCTTACTAGCAGCAATATCCTTGCCTGTGAAGCCCTTTTTGTGCAAAGCAATGATGACGGCACGTGTTTCCTTACAGGTGACCATGGTTGACAGAGGAAGAACAATGATTTCAAGCACCACCCTCCTTTTAAAGCTTCCTGTCTGTTATTCTGACTCAATCAGCATGACAGAGTGATCTCCAGCCTTGTCCTCGTCAACACTCACCTGTGTTAACGAGACAATCACTGACATGATGGCAGCTGATCCTTTTGTGGCAGGGCTGAAATGCAGTGGAAATGTTTTTGGGGGGATTAAGTTCATTTTCATGGAAAAGAGAGACTTTGGAATTGATTGCAGTTAATCTGATCACTCTTCATCATCAACACTGAGGCAGCAAACTTTGTGGAGACCAATACTTGTCATTCTCTCAACTTTTGACCACGACTGTATATGCACATATGTGACCCGTTTCAGGAAACTAGGCGTATGTTATGACTTCACGGGAGAGCCATTTGAATTTTTTATTTATTTTTTTTTATCAAAAAAAGTTGTTAAATTACGAGCATAGTTGGTTTAGCCTCAGAAATAGACAGGATGTCACAGGTTTATGTACTCTTGTTTGTATATTTCTGTTTTTGTAGTTTTGTTCATAAGAAAAAAAAAAAAAAAACTGATCTGTTTCACCTGTCTTTGTGATTGTCTCCACCCCCTCCAGGTTTTGCCGATCTAACCCCATTATCCCCTGTGTATTTATACCTGTATTCTCTGTTTGTCTGTTGCCAGTTCGTTTTGTTTCGTATTTCCCCCTTGCTCCTGTCTTGCCCTAGTTCCTGTTCTCTTTTTCCCGGTTTTGACCATTCTCCCTGCCCTGACGGTGAGCCTGCCGTTTCTGTACCTTGTCACACCACCCTGGATTATTGACCTCTGCCTTCCCCGACCCTGAGATTGCCTGCCGTTCTGGACCTTTTGGATTCTGATCTGGGTTACTGACCTTTGCCTGCCCTTGACCTGTCGTTTTGCCTGCTTTTTGTAATAAACTTTTGTTACCTGACACTGTCTGCATCTGGGTCTTCTCCTGAAACGTGATACAGGAACCTTCCCGCTAGCCATGATTGGGCTGTACATGCCGAGAGATGAGTTTCAGATTGGTCTGCGGTGTAACGTTAGCATCTTGTGTCTATAAAATGAGCTGACATTGAAGAATCTTCTGATGACAGCTTAACTGTAGAGCACCTATGCCTCTATGTCTACATGATATGATGCAATGGTAATAACACGATAAGAATATCGCAAACTTCAAGAGTCAGACTGGGCTACATACCTCCGCGTGCTTGCTTTGTCGCTTTCTCTTCTCAAACGCGCCTCTGCACTGCTCCAGATCCAGTCCATAGACATACAGTAGAAACAGCTGTGTCTTAGCTTCCTTCCGTTTTCTATCCCCATCATTTCAGATTGCATATCTCGTTCATATGCATCGTCGCTGAAGTGCTTGCTACACATACGCAGCAATGCAAGGTTGGCTGCAGGAGTATTTACATTAGATTTACTAATTCCAATTGCCACTAACCATCTTCTGCATCTCTCCTTATCCTTTATTGAGAAAACAGCCTTTTCCCCTTGGTTTCCTATATAAACTGCAGTCAGGGACCGAACACCAGCTTGCTCTTACTGCCATCTCTTTTCCCACTTTGCGTAACTAACTATACCTGCGATATGCCTAACGCTATCAACTTTCGCACCAGCTCATTCTCCTCCCCCAAAAACATGAATCCGTGACATCAAGCTATATATAAGGGCATATTGTGATGTTTTTACGTAGCAGGGTCTCCCCCCAAGAGAGCGCACATGTGCAGTTGTTAACCATCTCCGCTGCTGTGGCAGTCGGCTACATAAAATAATGATATAAAATAATCTTTTATTTGGTAAAGTACACATTTCCTGACTCAAAACCAATAGTACTTTTGACTAAAATAGCTAATTTGGCCATACGCTTTCAATAAAACAACGAATCTGTCCACATCATTAATATACTGGCAACAGAGCAGAGCGAAGTCTGCGTCCAGTAACGTCACAAGTCATGTGACCTGTGTATGTATGTATATATATATACAGCGGGTGAAATAAGTATTGAACACGTCACCATTTTTCTCAGTAAATATATTTCCAAAGGTGCTATTGACATGAAATGTTCACCAGATGTTGGTAACAACTCAAGTAATCCATACATACAAAGAAACCAAAACAAATAAGTTCAGAAATTAAGTTATGTGTAATAATGTGAAATGACACAGGGAAAAAGTATTGAACACATGAAGAAAGGGAGGTTCAAAAAGGCAGGAAAGCCAAGACAACAGCTGAAAACTATCAGTAATTAAAAAGCAATCCAGCCCCCTGTCAGTGCAAATTAATATCAGATGGTTCAGTCCCAACTGATGGCCTACATTGCCAAGGTGTCACACAAGACACATCTCATGATGGGTAAAAGCAAAGAGCTGTCTCAAGACATTCGCAACCTAATTGTTGCAAAACATAATGATGGCATTGGTTATAGGCGCATTTCTAAGCTTCTGAATGTTCCAGTGAGCACTGTTGGGGCCATAATACGGAAGTGGAAAGACAATCATTTCACCATAAATTTGCCTCGACCAGGTGCTCCTCGTAAATTTGCCCATTCATCGTTCCTTCAATTATTGAAGTTTGCCAGTACCATTTGCTGAAAAGCAGCCCCACACCATGATGTTCCCACCTCCAAACTTCACTGTTGGTATGGTGTTTTTAGGATGATGTGCAGTGCCATTTCTCCTCCAAACATGGTGTGTAGTATGACATCCAAACAGTTCAATTTTGCTCTCATCTGACCACACTATATTCTCCCAGTATTTCACTGGCTTTTCCAAATGTTGTGCAGCAAACTTTAAAAGAGCTTCAACATGCTTTTTTTCCAGCAATGGAGTCTTGCGTGGTAAGCGTGCATACAGGCCATGGCAGTGGAGTGCATTACTTACTGTTTTCTTTGAGACAACAGTACCTGCTAATTGCAGGTCTTTTTGAAGCTCTCCACAAGTGGTCCTTGGCTCTTGGACAACTCTTCTGATTATTCTTTTCACTCCTCTGTCAGAAATCTTGCGAGGAGCACCTGGTCGAGGCAAATTTATGGTGAAATGATTGTCTTTCCACTTCCGTATTATGGCCCCAACAGTGCTCACTGGAACATTCAGAAGCTTAGAAATGCGCCTATAACCAATGCCATCATTATGTTTTGCAACAATTAGGTTGCGAATGTCTTGAGACAGCTCTTTGCTTTTACCCATCATGAGATGTGTCTTGTGTGACACCTTGGCAATGAGACCTTTTTGTAGGCCATCAGTTGGGACTGAACCAGCTGATATTAATTTGCACTGACAGGGGGCTGGATTGCTTTTTAATTACTGATAGTTTTCAGCTGTTGTCTTGGCTTTCCATGCCTTTTTGAACCTCCCTTTCTTCATGTGTTCAATACTTTTTCCCTGTGTCATTTCACATTATTAAACATAACTTAATTTCTGAACTTATTTGTTTTGGTTTCTTTGTATGTATGGATTACTTGGGTTGTTACCAACATCTGGTGAAACATTCATGTCAATAGCACCTTTGGAAATATATTTACTGAGAAAAATGGTGACGTGTTCAATACTTATTTCACCCGCTGTATATATATATATATATATATATATATATTTTTTTTTTTTCAGCTGTTTCAGTACAGCACTACAGGAAGAGAGAGGGGGAGAGGGCAAACTCCACTAAACTAGTTTCAATGTATGGAATCACTTGAGAGTTTCTGTATTTGGGGTAAACTTCTCCTTCAAGTACATTTAAAACCAGACACTTTTAGACTTTCACTCATGTAGTATTTTACTGGATTACTTTTACTTGAGTCATTTTCTATTAAAGTATTACTTTTACTCAAGTATGACAATTGGGTACATTTTCCCTCACTGGTCAAAAGTATTACATTATATAGGGAATAGGGTGCCATTTGGGACGCACACAAAGTCAACTACTTGGCGTTCTGCAACATGCTTCCTTCCTTGGCCCAGTTCCCTGGCAACTATGGGGCTCCATGGTTGGTCAAAGCAGAACCCGGGCCTGAGAAACCCTTTATAACAGGAGCCCTGGACTGAGAGCACAGCAGGCAAGGGAATGTCCAAAAGGATAAATTATTCCCCATGTAACCGGATGCAAAGTGCAGCTCTATTGTAGGATTTAGTTTCCTCTGAAAGCTAGCCTCCCAACATCCGACATTTACCCCTGATGCACTACTTCAGGAAGTCAACTCCTGCAGTCAGTCTCCAATACAAAATGGTCACAATCCTCACTCACTGAGAGGACTTAGGCATCAAAAGCAATGTAATGTCCTGTTATTGCCGCTTGACCTTTTGACCACTGATGGTACTATTTTATGTCTATGGTCACACAACTGTGTGATGCAAGAAGGGATCACTTGGATGATAAGAGTGCCCACTGTACTGTATTTGGGATCCAAGTTCGAAAAGCAGAATAAATCACACTAATGACAACTACACTTCCACATAATCCAGAATAATGGATAGATAAGCGAATATGAACAAACAGGGAGAGATGGTCATAAACCTGCTACATAAAAAATAAAATAAAATGACAGCCATTAAAAAAACCTAACTCTATAACCCAGTCTACTGCTACCGTTATCAACCTACTATATGGGTTTAAATGCCACATTGCATTCCTTTACAGGAGGGGTTTAACCATTTGGACATCTTGAATGTTAATTAAGCACTGTGGGTTAAGGAAGTTGTAGTTTAACAAAGACCTTGTGATGCTTTACAAGGCCTTCGCCTCATAAACAGAAGTTTATTTCAGCCTTCCAGCTACGCCTCTTAAAAAAACTGCTATACTTCACAATAGTTAAGAGTTATGGATATTGAGGACAACAATAGCCTATTTGAATCCAGTACACCTAAAAATAATATTTTCTGCTGGATTCGGTGGATTTGCCATCATATTTAAGGGTGGATAGCGGAATAACGATTATCCCTACTTGTTAAAGCTTTATTGACGAGTGGACTCTGCTGGGTAGGGTTAGGGTTCACTGGCAGACAGTAGCCTACATGACTTGATCTGTGTGCTGTCCTTTCATTTCGAACTAAATAGATTCTTGCTTAGCCTAATGAAGAATCTCGAAACAGCTTTCCAATCATCATCAAAGAAATCATGAAATGAAAATAAAACGTAGTATTGCCATATATACTATATATCACAACCCACTGGGCACAGAAGTCAATTCGATGTCTATTCCACGTTGGTTCAACGTCATTTTGGAAACAACGTTGATTCAACCAGTGTGTGCTCAGTGGGAAATTAATATATCAAGATGTATAGTAAATGTGTGCATAAGAGAAATATGCTCTTAAAGGGGTGATACGTTTAGCCTATATGTGGTCAGTTGCTCTTAATTAGCCTATAGGCAAGTCATAGCAATACATGTTAATAAGCTATTACACTAACACCTGCATTTCGATAATATAATGTCATCGTCAGTTTAACAGTTTTACTAGTCTGGTGTGAAAGGGAAACCGCGCATCTCATGTGACACGGCCGTGCAGCATATGACAGGAGGTGGCACCAAAACTGGCTATCGCTTCAGCATCTGGATCATGCAAGGGATTTCCCTACAATTTGTTCCTCAGCAAAACCCATGTGCCTTTAAATCTGAGCGTAATAATTAAATTTAAGAATTACAGCAAATAGTTAGTAGCCTCTTTAGTTGGTTTGTCTATATTGTCGTCGTCTTCTTCAACCTGCCGCTCCACTGCCAGTAAACGCGCATTCAGCAACATTAATCATCCCCGGCATATGTACTTTTCTATTTTGATGAGTCAGTGACTATAAACTGAGAATGATCAACTAAGCACATATTAAATATAGTAAATCATGAATCATTTCAGACCATGTCTAAATATCCCCCCTGGTCATATTTGTCATTCAGTGCGCTTGGAATGTTGGTTGGATATGCTACGGCTGTTTCACTATTCCTATGAGTGCACGTTTTTGGCTCATAATTATTAACAAATGCATAAAAAAGCGTAAAGCATCAACAAGACAGGGTCTGTTTAACGTCATAGAGAGGATGGACGCACCGGGATATGTTTTCCCATCGTTACGCATTTCCTCGCCTAAAGATAGGCCTGTAACCTGACAAAACACCTGCACTGAAAATATAACCAAACATCATCGATGCTATGGTATATTCAAATGTCTAATATTATTGTAACGCAGATATATTTCTACTGATTGTCAAATCATGATATGCAGACCTAGCCAACTGAATTCCTGGGGCAGAGAAGAGAATCATTATGTAATATGCAAATCTTATCGGGGAGAAACCTATGACGACGATGCTCCTCCGAAGCAAGCATTTCGGTGGCATTTGATATAAAAAAAAGTATCTAGTTTAAAACGAATTATGTAAAAAAAAAAAAAAAAAGCCTGTTTGTCATACCTTTCAGAGCGCTCGCTATCATTATCTCTGGAACGCCGACGTCCTCAGCTCTGGAGATGCGCGCGGGGACCCCAGCTGAGCTCTGAGAAATGCCAACCTTTGATTTGTTATTCGTCGTCAGACCAGTCAAAGGTCAAACGACCGATAAGTCCTGCTGTACCTCAACCTATAAGTGGTGGCGGTGCACGGGTGACGGGTACAATGTCAGCTCCTGCGGTTGGCTAAAATTACAATTACTAATGACTACGACATCATCATATCATCACCTTATATTTAATGTGAGTTTAACCGAAACGAATACAGCGACATCAATTCGCTGATCTAACAGCAATATGAAGCAGGCTATCTATGTCACATAGATCCATATAGTGAAAGCTGCGCAGTTTTGCACCTCTGAATGCTGCCTACACAGCGCATCACATTTTGCAGTAGCCTACTAATAAAACATACGGAAGCAAAATCTGGGAAGGAATTTGGTGACTGGACTGGATAGATTGAAATTATATTTACTCACATGTGCGGATCATGTAATAACTTAGTTGCTGCTATGACACGAGGCTGAGATGGTGGTAGGCGATGTGGTGCAGAGGCAAGCACTTTCTAGTCATTTGGTTTGATTGTTGTGGGTACCATATCAGATGTATGGTACTGGTACATCCAATAAGGGGATATTTGGTATCTGAGACAGTGTATTTTGGTATCCAGGAAATATGCATGGGTTTTATAATAGATCTTACCGGACATATTTCCTATGTGTATCTAGAGATCCCTCTTGAATCCACCTCCATGCAAAGGGAAATGGTTGAGTCTGGCCTAAACAGAGCAGAGGTCATCAGGCTCCATAATCCCAGGTTGAAATCCACTCCGGGTGTTCCTCCCCAGCCGTAATGCACATGGGATTTACAGAGGCAGCCCTGGTGGGGGATTGAAAGAGAGAGAGTAGTGAAAAATACCTCCATCTCAGGGTTCACAACACACGAACACAGGAAGGCATTCACACAAACACATACATGTGCACACACACACGCCTACTTCGTTCTGCTCGCTTCTCTGGTGTCATATCAAAGGCTGTAGAGGGAGGGAGGAGTGAGAGAGAAAGGGAGGGAGAGAGGGCGCTGTAATTCTTATGAGTTCTGTCACATTATACTGCATTAGCATGCATGGTGGACTGGATACATGCAGATGCTGCATCACCAGATATAATTCTATGATAGCATATCTAATATGTTAGCAATGGTGTTCCCACACACCACTCACAGTAGAAGCCCATCAATCTCCTATACAGTGCCTTCAGAAAGTAGTCATACACCTCCCGAGTGGTGCAGTGGTCTAAGGCACTGCACTGCAGTCCTTGAGGTGTTACTACAGACCCGGGTTCGATCCCAGGCTGTGTCACAGCCGGCTGTGACGGGGAGACCCATGAGGCGGCGCACAATTGGCCCAGCGTCGTACGGGTTAGGGGAGGGGTTGGCCGGATGGGATGTCCTTGTCCCATCGCACTCTAGCATCTCCTTGTGGTGGGCTGGGCGCCTGTACGCTGACTTACTTACTGAGATTTGTGTGTATTGGGTATATGTTGTGTAATTGTTAGATATTACTGTATTCTCAAAGCTAGAAGCACATGCATTTCGCTACATCTGCTAAACACGTGTATGTGACCAATACATTTGAAATTTGATTTGATTTGACTTCGGTCACCAGTTGTACAGTGTTTCTTTCCTCTGACACATTGGTGTTCTGGGTATGCTTGTAATCGTTGACACGTTTTTCAGGATCAGAAACAGAATGGATGTAAAAAACAACTGACATTGCATAGTATTTTGTGTAGATTGTGAAGAGAAAATGGCAACAATGCATTTTAATCCCACTTTGTAACACAACAAAATGTGGGAAAAGTGAAGAGGTGTGAATACTTTCTGAAGGCATTGTATACTGTAGCACATAATTATATTCAGTGAATGCAGCTGAAACTGACTGTAGCTTTGAATGGTAGACATTTAGTTTCTACTGTAAGCATATTCATAGTAGGCATGGTGCCTGAAATTCAGAGAATGTTTTTATTTTCCTTGGAAGATGCTAGAGTTTGGACAGCAACTGGACAGAAAACATTCAGTGTGTTGTATTGCACAACAGATGGGTGGGGTAATACAGTGTATGAAAAGATTTCCTAATCACTCATTCACCAATAATGGGCTTACCCTATTCATACTGGACCAATTACAGTTTACACCAGCGACTGTTTGCATATTGTGTTATAAATCTAACAGGGAGACGACACTTCATCCCACAAACACTGTCCAACCACACTGACCATACTCCTCCCTTCTATGATACAGCCAATCAGACGTATTACACTTCCAACTGGTTAAAACACTCATATCAACATTTCAACAAGTCTTTACAAATATTAAGGCCTCTGGCTCTAAATATGATTTTATCATTGTATTTGGCCACATTAAAATCTTTGGTCCCTTTTAATACAGTTATAGACCAATTCATTATTGTTTTACATAGTTTGATCTTATAAAGTTTATTTGGTATAACGAAAATCAACAAAGTTTTAAATTGAACAAAAAAACACTTATGTAATCCATCTACCTTTGATAAAGATGAAAATCTAAAAGTAAGCCACATTATAGGGTGTGCTGTTTAGAATACAGTTTAAATGAAAGATAAATCAGATATACAGAATTCAACAGTTAATTAATTACACTTAAGTGTGAATTAGACATTTAATTTTTTACATATCCCAACTCTCTCTGAAATACACTCAGAGTGGGGTCACGGGAACCCTGGAGAAATTAGGGTAAAGTGCCTTGCTCGAGAGCACATGAACAGACATTTCACCGTGTCGGCTCAGGGATTCGAACAAGCGCCCTTTCAGTTACTGGCCCAATGCTCTAATCGCTAGGCTACCTATGTAAGAGTAATACGAATGTAAGAGGCGGAGGTAAATAAAGATGGAGAAATTCAGACATGGCGTCATTGTTTTAGCACTACGGTGCCGTATTATACAGTGCAGTCCATTACACAAAACAACAGTAATGGAGAGCACTAAATAATACGGCAAACTAAGCAAATTAGGAGTTTGTGGTAAGTACATTGGGGCTGCCATCTTTATGCATGTCCCGCTATTAAAGGCATACTTAGGGTTGCACAACTCAGGCTCAAGTTCTGCAGTCCTGCTGATTTCCATTTCTCCCTGGGGCTTCAAACGTATTATCTGGAGAGTGAAAATCAGTCTCTGGTTAAAAGGTAAGGACGAAAACCGTACACTGTAGCCCTTGAGGACCGGACCTGTGGCCCCATGATCTATGTAGTGCATAGGATTGAATTTCGCAGACATGTTTTTGGACCAACTGCCAAGCTAAAGTGGCCCCTAACAGCTCCAGTGCACGGCCTGCACTTCTACTGTGTCACCTCTGCTCTCCTCAGGGCAGTGGGATGTACTGTGTGTCTATCTCAGGTCTGCCAGGGATCTTAGTGCTGAGAAGAGAGTTGATGTAAGGCCAGATCCTGTCGGTCTCTGTGCCAGAGAACGTGTGCAGGATGCCCTTTGACCTGGGGAGGAAAACAAGGTCACACTTTAGATGCATAGTTTCATAGATACCATGTAGCTTAAATACATTATATTGTAATAACATTAGAATGATATTGTAACTACATTGTAATTACTATGTAACTGATCAGTTGTATGTACCAAAAACCTTAAATGAGCAATGGTGAGAGAGTATAAAGGTGGGTACAGTATTTCTGACCATGGACATTCATAATAAACTGACTACAAGCTATTTACACAGTGCTTTTAAAAATGTGCCAGTGACGTGAAGAGTGGACGTACTTGTACAGGTCTATGACTGGCTTGGCCACGTCCTTGTAGTGCCTCAGTCTGGCTACTAGAGCCTCTGGTTGGTCATCATCATGCTGGATCAGAGGCTCTCCGCTGAGGTCATCCCTGCCCTGGAGGGACAACACAACACAGAGAGATTCTTACAGCAATGATGTAAACTCATGAGAACTGTACACAGCTCACAGAGAGTTGTCTTGTACCCCTCACATTCATATTATTCAAAGATTATACGGATCATAAACAAATACAAGAGAATCTGGTACCGTATTTTCACAGCCTTCTGTAGAAACCATTGCTTAGTGCTGGGCTCTGGGGGGAACAGACAGACTAACCAGAAGACTAAACATGTATAAAGGTGAGAAAAGGGTGACAAACTGGTGATTTAAAAGGAGAGAATCACTACAGTATTTCCGGACCTGTACGCGTGGAGGGTTGAAGCCCATGTTGTACACCCTGCCACTGGCTGGGTGGATCCAGCGGTCACTCAGCCTGTCCTTCAGGGTCTCATAAGGGATGTTGAGGCTGATGACCAGGTCCAGGTCACAGGTACTGTTCAGAGCCTTGGCCTGGGCTAGGGTACAGGGAAACCCTGAAGGAGTAGAGAGGAATGAGGGCGACTGAGGGACGGTGTGTGTTTGTATGAGTGTGTGTCTGACATGTCCCCATCAAGTCTTGTGTGAGTGCGTGCGCGCATGTGAATCTCACACTGCTCCTGCACAACAACTTTGAGGAAAATATGAATGTATTTTGTGGGACATCATAAAACACTGATATGAAATTAGTAGACATATTGCAAATAATGTATTAATCCAACACAAACCCCTCCTCCCTGGAAACTGGTTCTGCTGGGCCTGACTGGCTGTGAGACTAGTTTAGGGTGTAAAATTGAACTACTATTTACAGACCTTGGCCTGTCTGGCCTGTTTCAGCTGGTTTCTGAGTCAGACACAAACCTATTCAGTCGATGTTTGACATGATATCTTACACTGTCTGGACAATGATCATATTTAACAGTAAACTCAATCAGGTGTGTGTGTGTGTGTTTGTGGTCTTACCATCCATCAGCCAGCTGTGGCGGGTCATCTCCTCCAGCCTGGGCAGTAGGAGCCGTGTCATCACACGGTCCGGCACCATCAGACCCCTCTCTATGTAGGTCTTAGCTAGAACACCAGCCTCTGTGGAGGGAGGGGAGTTGAAGAAGAAGAAGAAGAAGAAGAAGAAGAAGAAGAAGAAGAAGAAGAAGAAGAAGAAGAAGAAGAAGAAGAAGAAGAAGAAGTACTTCGATATACTTCGATATATCTACAACTGGAAGTGACCTTCTGTAGCAGGCTAGGAGAGCATTTTCGCTAACTTAAACTCTAAGAATTTTCCTAAACTTGAACTAATTCTCCTAACCTGCTACGTTAAGCTCATCCTCTTCAGGAGTATGACATCATACTTTATGAGGAAATGGCAAGCATTTTTTTCAACGGTCTGTTTGAGATACAAGGTTGGGGTTTTGAAGTGTTTTTTATGCTTTGGCCACAAATATGAGTATAGGATGACTCAACAACATTATTTTGGTATGAGTTAACAGAATATTAACTTTTAAGTGACATTTTCACAGGACAGTTATTTCAACACCTAAGCGATTACCCATTCACCCTGCTTTCTTTTCCCTGCTTTATTCACAGCAGTCAGTCACGTAACACACATCTAAGATGGATCTCCAGACAGAACTACAGTCTCTAAACTACAGTCATCAATAATTGATTAATGTAATTGAATGACCTACTGACCAATCTGGATCAAGACAATGTTGTTACAGTGGCAACAATATAAGTACATAAAGCCAAAGCATATCATTGTTGTGTCCACAGAATTAAAAGGAAGATCTCTATGGTTTTTCTATGGTTCAATACAGAGTATGATGTGTTTATACAAACGCTACTGTAGGCCTATGTACTGTAAATAGCTCCAATATAGTAAGTCTGGAAAGTGGGTTTAGTTTAGTAAGGCATGGCCTTAAAGCAGTACTGACAACTGTAATTACAAGCATACACATGTGTTTTGGGTTTGCCCTGACTGCATCATTTGTGGGCTGAAGCACTGCACATGATCTGATTAAAATAGGCTCCATTTAATGGGCTCAGAAGTCAACTCAGAGAAGTTACATCACTCATTAATATAATTTAGGAGGTATTCTGATGCAGCATTGTTATAACAGCAACGTAATTAGGAGATAAACGTTATAACAGCTTTTCAACATGATGAACAACATCTTGAACAATATAACACGTTTCTACCAGCCACAGGCTATAGCAGATACTATAATTAAACAAAGTAAACTCTTTATAGCTGGGATTTTTAAAAAACCATTTAATATGTGTATTTTAATGTGGACAATTTCAGATAGTAGGCTTGCCATCGCGTCTAACTTTAACTAATGTTTTTGTGGCTTGGATGATAGGAGTTTCCTGACTTGAGAAATGCTCCACTGTTATTGGCTAAAGTCCTGCATGGTGCCAACATGGAAGTCACTCTCTTCACCTCGCCTGAACTTGGGCCTCTGCTGGTGTTACAATATTGTTGGAATTTACAGAAGTGAAAGCTTCGACAACAGGCTTAGGCTGCTGGAGGTGAAGGCCTATGTTTACAAATGTGTGGCAAATTAAATTGATATATATATATATATAAGAAGAAAACATAGAAAACAAATAAAGTAAACATAGATTGAAAAAGGGTAAATGATGAATATATACATAGATGGAGAGTAACTTATCATGAATAGGCCAACCTGTATTTGCAGCTATATTCTCCCGAAGAAAGTCGCCACTGGACAGATGTTTGAGGCCAAAGCTCTGCGCAATTCTTTCGGATATGGTCCCCTTCCCAGAACCTGGTGGACCCATGATCACAGCGCGGAACAGTTTGGCCATCATCCACTATAGCCTACGACACCACGGACTGTATCTGTATCCGGAGGAGACAAAATAAAAAAAAAGTTATCCCAGCATTGCATACTTTTTGCATTCATTGAAACATTGATAAGCATCTTTCCAATGTTACCCATGGTGTGCACTGTGCACCTTATCATCGACGTCTGTGCAAAGAGACTTTGTGTTCCTTTGAGTTAACAGGAACATAGTTATTAAGGTGTATTATAATTGATTGTAGTTATAATAGTTTAATTTATCATAGTTATTATAGTTTATCATAGTATATTGCAGGATCTAAAAAAATGTCCCCATATTGATTACTTACGATTAATAAAGGCAAAAAAACGACATTTGCCGTTTGCAAGGTTGTTAAAAAGCCTCATTCACCCAATCAGCGAGATAAATCGAACTTTCTAGATTTAATTTCGTACAGATGTCGGATTTAAACTATGGAGAAAAACAACAGGGCAACAGTCACGCATGATACCTCGCGGATGCCCACAATCACTCCTCACCTCTGATTTCTGCTTGTGTCCTGTAAAAGTATGCGTTATAAAGCACGTAGTTCACTCAGACCAAGTCAGAAACTGTTTTTTTCCCCTGTTCTCAAGGGACAGTATGTTGCCTGCGTCTTTAAGAAATGGGTTTTCTCTGCGAATGGATGCAGGAGCTGCCACAACGCCCTATTTCTCAACACCGCCCCGACACATCATCCAGAAAAAATGTGGACGCCTAGTGCGCAGGAAATTATTTGTACAATTTAGGAATCTGGTACCTGTAGTTTTCTATTGTCAGGGAGACGAGGAATCCACCGTAGCAACCATATGTAAATCTATAGTTGAGACACGAGGGCTAGAAAAGGATAGACTATAATGGATTAGAATAATAGAACATTGGTCGTCTGCACGACTGCAGATCACCTCAGCCCACTGAGCTAAAGTCTCCAGGCATCAGTTTATGCAGCTATCAAATCAAATCCAAATCAAATGTTATTTGTCACATGCGCAAAATACAACAGGTGTAGACCTTACAGTGAAATGCTTACTTGCGAGCCCCTTAACCAATAATGCAGTTTTAAGAAAAATAAGCGTTAAGTAAAAAATGGATAAGTAAAAGTAACAAATAACAAGTAATTTAAGAGCAGCAGTAAAATAACAGTAGCGAGGCTATATACAGGGGGTACCGGTACAGAGTCCATGTGCGGAGGCACAGGTTAGTCGAGGTAATTGAGGTAACAAGTCTATAGATCTAAGGTAAGGTCATCAATCATGCATAGGCCTAGTTTTTGTGACCCACTTCTACTAGGTCAATACACTATTTCACATTATTATTAGGTTAAAGGATCACTGCGTTGCCAGAAAGTTGACTTCACTTTATGAAAGTCCAACTTCGTGCATTGATGTTCTATCAGAATGCAATTAAAGCTATTCAGAACTATTTGGGAGTTATATTGATTGGCACGTTTCCCGGGGGAGAGAGGGGTTGGGATCTTTACAATGACTGCGTAATGAATTGTATAAATCCGAATTAATGTTCCCACTCATGCGTAAGACAACTATTGACAAAACACTGTGAATCCCAAAATAGACACACTTGTTGACTGCAACAGCTAATGAAGCTCGCGCGCAACGCTTATTCTCGCATTTCGGGTGTCCCTCTGAAACATTGGCCATCACCCATTACTAGCCTGGTCCCAGATCTGTTTGTGCTTTCGCCTACTCCATTGTCATTGTCAAGCCAAACATTACACTTTCATAGGAGTTAGCAAGAGAACAGAAACAGACTGGCACCCAGGCTACATACTATTACGCGCAGACACACTGTCATTCCGCGCAACATTTGCAGACCAAGGAATGCAGCCTACTTGTTGCGAACCAGACGGCGGCGTCAGTGTCCTAAAGCTGTCAAATGCTGCGCATGCACAGTTTATTGTTGTCTTCAGTCAATGGAACCAGCCTAATCCATCAGACGAAAATAAATTGGAAGATTATCAATTTACTCACTAGCTGTGCTTCGAAATGTTGTTTTTTTTGTAGTCACATGGCTGAGAGATTTCAATAACAACATAAAATGGCGACAATCACGTTGTTCTATGTGGGTCTTGCTGCGTCATAAAAAAATGAAACACGGGAATGAAACGCGCAAAATACATGTAAGTAAGTATAATATTTGTCAGATATTGAACTGCAAGTAAATATAAAAAGATAATTGCTAATGTTAATTTGGACTACATAGTACTTGTTTGTGCATAGAAAGGTGTGTGTGGAGGCTGGGCGTTAGCGTTTGCTGCACATTAATACAACTCAATAGAAAATATAGCTTTGCTCTTTGACATGGTCTTGATATTGAATATCAAAGTTATTATGTCCATTTATATATTTTCAAATTTGGAAAATGGTAGACGGACTATTTACAAATGTTTTTAAATAACCGTAATCCTGTTTTGCTATAGAAACGGCAACAAGCAATTGAAATGTGTTGATTACATTCGATTTTCTTATAATAGTGATCACGTTTTTTGAAAGAAAGTACGTTTATTTAATATATAGATGATGGGGTCTTCGCGATTATTGAAGGGTCTGATATGTCTATTATAAGAAGTACAGTCTATGGGAAGTTGTGTAGCTAGGCAATTTACCAATGTTATGTGTTTTGCTCGATTCAACTGTTGTCTCAACATTGCGCAGCAGGCTATTTTTCAAATAATTGTTGGCAAGTGCTCGTGCAATCCTGTGATATCTAACAGAACCAGCTAATCGAGTTGTTTACATGAAGCCGAGGGCGGACAGAGCTAGGGAGGAGTCTGCGAGCAGGCTACGCGACTGGACTGCTGGAGAGGCTTCGCGCGCTGAGGGCGGAGCCCAAAGAATCATAACAAGTCTTACGTCAGCTCTGTGGTATAAATTATGCAGTTCAAACACTGTACTGGGTAAACAGTGGTGGTGCCGACCAATAAACAAGGTGTTATTCCTGTACAAATACATTTTCAAAGAAGTTTAGGAAAAATATGATATACTATAGTTGTTACACATGCATGGTAACAATTGTAGGTGAGAAAGAAGTACTCATGGTAGTAAAATACCTTTCTAGAATTATGTAATGCCTGTAATGAATTCATAGCACATGCATAATTATCTCTTGTGAATAATTACAAAGGTTTGCAGGTTTTGTTAAATGCAGTTCTCTGTGTAACCTATAGTATAGAGAAGCCAGTTTATATTACTTCTGCATGCAAATGTGTTCTCATTCTTGTAATTTGTGATTATGGAAAACGAGTACAAACATGATATGGTTTTTGCAGATTTTTGTAATCTCATTTTTTACTCTAACGCACGTTCTGCACTATCCAAAGGCAACCCTCCTGCCACCCTATACAGCATCTTCTCATTCTCCTGTCCCCCCTATTTATAGCATGATTTAACATGGTTCCATATGCAATAAAACAGTGTGACTGACTGTGGGGTATTATTATTTCTCAGGGCTCCCAGTCCTGTGTGTGTGTTTGTGTGTGTTTGAGACCCTGGTCTGGCATCATGAAGACGGATGGCATCCTGATACCTTGGCAGGGCGTTGGGTTGTACTGCCTCCACCACTGCTGATGCTGTACCATCACTGTGCTGGAACTCAGACTGACTGGGCCCCTGTCTCTTGGCTCATGTCTGCTAAATGTGACATCCAGGCTGCCCTGGTTCAGTTATCACTGTGCTGATGCTGTCCATTTTAAAGGTACAGTACTGTGATAACTGAAGGATGGCTGCCATCTTGACACACCTGACCCACTGACTGTGATGATGGATGGACGGATGGAGGGAGGGAACTGGTGCTGCAGTGGAGGAGAAGTGTGATATGGGTGAAGGAAAAAGTGAGGAACTTTTGTGTCTGAAATAATTACATATGGGATATTACAATGTTGTCTCCCATTTTTCAAAACCACATACAAATATTAGAATAATTAGAAAAAACATTAACCAATGATTGTAGCCTATAATATTTCAATTTTAATTGATTAAAATTGCTATTTCCGGTAGAAAGAATTATGTATTACATAAGTTGAAAGTGAACAAATTCATAAGTTGAAAGCGAACAAATTCTTATTTTTGTAGCATTTGAGTTATACATGTTTTTAATCAAATGTAAATAAATCGGAAAGAAACTGAAAATAATATGTAGTCATGTTATTTCTAATACTTAAGGTGTGGGGCCACTGCAAGTCATTTTGGAAACTTTCCAGAAATAAATGCAACTCTTAAAGACATTATAGCCTGTGATGTTTTGTGGGAAATTATTTATTGTTAAAGATATAAAGTATCTAAAATTGATTAAGAACTTTTAATTAGATTTGTATATGATAAATAATACAAACATATTTGTAAAAGTTAACAATCAATTTATGGTATGTTTGTATAATAGAAATAACAACATATGAGTAAAGGTATCTACCTAAGACTTCTGTTTGACACATGTCCTTAGAATTTTAGCAATACAGGAAGTCAATGCGGAAATCCCCTCACACATGCAGACAAAATGTCATGATCACATCTTTCTCTCTCCCTCCCTCGGCCTCCACCCTCTCTCTGCCCCCTCCCTCCTTCTCCCCTCTCTCTACCCCCTCCCTCCTCTCTATCCCACTTTCTCTCTCCTTTCTCTGCCCATACATGTTTTTCTCTATTTCACCACAACAGATATCAATCCACACGGTTTGGTTTAACTGGACAGATCAAAGTTTTAAATGGTTTTGAAGAGAGAAAAAAACAGATTCTTGAATCTAATCACACAATTCAGTGGAACATCCATTCTGGTAAATAATAAAACCCACTGACAGAGAAATTTGGTAAACAAATAACTAGATAAAAGTCTACTTCTGTTTCACATCCCTATTTTGAAAATTAATGTTGTTTTCTTTTCTCCTATAGCTGTGAGAAAGTAGTGGTTAGCTGACGATGACCTGTGGTTTTTGCTTTTTGTTCATACTGTAATGGCAGTCCCTTGCCTTTCAGTTTACTGGAGACCCCGAGGACGTCTGTGAGCCTGGAAGTTCCAGCTGACACTATAACAAATCATCATTCACGCTTACAGCACTACAGTCTCATAATGAGTACTTTATAAGCACTTCTGTGATTGACACTTTTGGGACTATGTTACATATGAATGGTTAGATCAGTCATATAGATGTCAAACATTTTAAATACATTTAAATAAATATATACTGTATATATATTGTTTTATTATTATACATTTTTGGAACCAGGCATCACATATTTACTAGTCTACATACCTGTATACAGTATTTTGAAAGTTAGGTTTTTATATCGTAGGTTTGTAATACATTTGGTTTACAGATGGACTAAACCTGGCACTTTCTTATTGTGTCAGTGACTACAACATTCTTGGGAAATTTCTGCCCACGGTTTCTGGCAAACTAACACATATGTAACACATCAGATATGGGACGGGAAGTCCCTCCCCTACAGGCAGACTGGACCATCTTAAAGGACCTGGCTCTATTTCCTCCCACCTCACTACGAGGATGTCAGTTTCCATTTGACAGTTGGCCTCCTTTTTGGACTACATGACAACACTGTAAATAAGAAATGTTGATAATCATATGTGGAGATATGATCAGATGGGAAATAAATGGAGGAGCAGAATTCCCTATTACGTTTCAATTTCAACAGAAAAAGCCTTTTCTCATCTTTTGAACAGAGAAAGGGTTATGAATTAAAGATGTAAATAATTGATTAAGATGGTCAGAAACAAACACGATTGTGACTGGGGTTTTCCTCTCCAAGGACGATCAAATGTTTCCTGTAACCCACAACTGTTGGATTTTTAACGTAAAAATCTAAGTGATATTACTGTAACAGTTAGAAGGAATTGATTTTGTTGACCATTCCATGTGTTGCAAATTAAATAATTAAATGCTTTTAGAGTCTTAGTGCATTTGTATTGAGCTATACCAGACACTGAGTGACTGTTAAAGAGGCAAGATATATCTACTGTATATATATTTTTGGGGTATTGAATCCACATTAGACTAATGTATGCATTAAATAAAATCAAAGTAACAATACACACAATAACAATACACACATAATCCAAAAGTTAAATTAAGACATATTAGAAGGAGCAATGTCACATTTATAAACTGGATGGTTCGAGCCCTGAATGCTGATTGGCTGACAGCCATGGTATATCAGACTGTATACCACAGGTATGACAAAACCTTTAATTGTACTGCTCTAATTAGGTTGGTAATCTGTTTATAATAGCAGTAAGGCACCTCGGGTTTGTGGTATATGGCCAATATACCATGGCTAAGGGCTGTATCCAGGCACTCTGCATTGCATTGTGCATAAGAACAGCCCTTAGCCGTGGTATATTGGCCATATACCACATCCCCTGGTGCCTTATTGCTTAAATATAGGTATGTAAATGGTGTGTATAGACAGTATATGAATAGAAAATATATTTACAGCAGTAGTTATATAAGATGAGCCATGACATCAACGGATGTGATTTCCTTCAGTTTACTGCTCTCGCCAGTCTAGGGTTGACAACATTTACGAGTGTCTGTGGGCTAGAGGATCACTTGACTGAAGGAGCAATGCACCAATCAGAATGCGTGAAGCTGGGCCTGACGCACTATTTTCGGGAATAGGAAGGTTACTTGACAGGAAGGGTTAGCTAGAAAGATTATGTATGTGCTCTCGACCAGAAGAGAAAGAAATTCGTCGGGTAAAAACAAAATCGTTTGGAATATTGACATGCCTACGGATCTTTTCTTGTCAAGATCAAGTCAGTCTTTATAGTTTCACAAAGGATAATTATATTCTGGATCTATGATACGGAAGTAAACTTGCCATCTGGCTAGCTTGCTAACGGTTAGGTGAGTAAAAAACATATGCGAACTGTTTTAATTGATATTGAGTAAAATACCAGCCATCAAGCCACTGATATTATTTTAAATAGAATCGTTATTAGATTCACACCTGCTTATTGCGGGCTGTTACAAATGCACAGGATCTCATAACTGAGGAACCCTCAACTCCGTTCTCTTGTAACTTATCGAGGAAGAGTTGAGTTTTGATGACTGGTCGCGGGATTTGCTACCAACAATATTGAGTCAGTCGATTCTTGTAAAAACGTAAATTCTGACAACGCTTACCTGTACCTATGTTTGACCTGTACATCTGCGGTCCTTCCGCGGGGGGCTGAAATTCATACTTCCAATAAAAACTTTTAGCGAATTGTGAGATATAATTGAGTCCGTGCTATCCGGCATCCTTTGGGGGTCCCTACCCTAAAACCATAGCCCTAACCTTAACCCTTACCTAACCCTAATCTTAAATGTGCAATCGCTCCACCATTTCCACCAATTTTAATAGCTCGCCTAATTTCAGTTTGTGACAAAACAAGCAGTGTAGAGAATCGTACCATCTAAGCCGCTGTAAAATAAAAATGTATTTTTAATAACCAAAAAGATTGTATTTTCAGCTGTTTGAAGCTGGTGTACAAACCCGAAAGTAAAAGAAGAAAAAACCTAAGAACGGAAAGCATAGAAATAGCGCACATAGAACAGATCTACCGCTTCTTGGACTTGCTTTAAATGAGAACGACCTCTACAACGGGACGTTCAAAAGGTTACATATTGCAGCTTTAACCCCAACCGTAACCATTTACAATTTCAATGTATAACTGCACGTGTATAACTACAACCAGTTAACAAGTCTGACATTTGAGTTTCCTAGTTCACTTGAACGCGGCAAGGGACATCCCAAGGAACCCGAATAGCATGGACCCAATTGGAGCTCAGTTTTACGTAGTATGAGCAGTGAGGAAACAATCGGTGGTTGTATTCGCTAAAAGTTTTTAATACAATTATGAATTTCAACACCCTGCGGAAGGACTGCATTTGTACAGGACAAACATAGGTACATGTAGCTAATAGTTAATTATTCCAACAATTGTTTACAGACAGATTATTTCACTTATAATTCACTATATCACAATTCCCGTGGTTCAAAAGTTTACATACACTAAGTTGACTGTGCCTTTAAAGGGCTCCCAAGTGGCGCAGTGGTCTAAGACACTGCATCTCAGTGCTAGAGGCGTCACTACAGACACCCTGGTCCAATTCCAGGCTGTATCACAACTGGCCGTGATTGGGAGTCCCATAGGGCGGTGCACAACTGGCCCAACGTCGTCCGAGTTTGGTAACTGTACATGTGATGGAAGCATGCAAATTCATGCAAATTCCGGAAATTTACCGTAAAGTTTCAGACCCTTTGCAACCCTAGTGACAGCCCTTATCAGCCTATTGCCTGTGGCTACGGGGCTCTGATCTACTGACTACTGATGGGATCAGCGGGGTCACAGTACACACACACACCTACATTAATCACCCACACACACACAGGCGGCACAATTCTGATATTTTTTTTCAGTAATTGGTCTTTTGACCAATCACATCCAATCTTTTCACAGCAGATCTTTTTCAGAGCTGATTTGATTGGTCAAAAGACCAATTAGTGAATAAAACAGAATTTGGCAGCCTGTGTAAACACAGCCTGTGTGTGATTTTAATGTAGGCCTGTGTGTGTGTGTGTGTGTGTGTGTGTGTACTGTGACCCCGCTGATCCCATCAGCAGTCAGTAGATCAGAGCTCCGCCACCACTGGGGGTGCTGCTGGGAGAACTAATGGGATGATCTGCATGCAGAGGAGAACTACCTCTCCTCCCCCCTCCTCTCTTCCTCTAGTAGGAGAGTTGGGTACAGTGTATCCTCTGTCAACTCTCTTGTCCTTGGATCGCCACGTCATGGGACCACAGAGAGTGTTGTGCCCTTAGAAATAACATGGCGAGAGTAATTCTAATTCTGTGGTTCTTGATTACATAAATTCAGTGGGTGTGTGTGTGGTTTAATTTAGTTAATCTATGAAGGTATGTGAATGACGTCTCAATAGGTGTGTCGTTGTGTTCGCTTTGGTAAGATCATCTCAGTAGGTGTGTGTGTTGTAATGACGTCGCCTCAGTAGGGGTGTGTGTTTGTGTGTTGCGGGTAGCATATGTTGAAACATGAGTCATCAGGGTATGCGGGACTCTGCATCACTGCTACAGTGAGCTCACCTCTGGATCAATACATTACCCACTCCTGAGACACTTACCCACTCCCACTCACCATCCCTCTCCCTCTCCTTCCAGAGTCTGGATGCCAAGTCTGGGGGTGATGGAGCTGGGCAGGCAACTGTGTGGGAAGATGAGGAGGTCGAGGAGGGCCGAGGGCCCCGTCACTGTGCCCATGAGAGGTCTGGAGATCCATTTCTACCTACCAGATACTCACCAGCTGGAGTTTCTCAAAGACCATTTCACTGCTGAGGAACTGTGTGTGGAGGCCGCCAAAAGATGCTGTAAGTACTGTCTCAACTCCTGCCCAGTGTGTGTGCCTAACTGCGGGAATCCGTGTGTGTGTGTGTGCACACTTAAATAGGCTAGGCTTTTTGTGAACAATAAAATCATACAAATAAAATGACACTTTTTTTTTTTTTACTTACACATCCTTCCACCCATTCCAAACGTGGCCCAACCCTGTTGAGGGAAGTGAAACTTTCTTGGCCGCCTCATTCAGTAACATTAATGCTAATTTTGTCAAATGTATCTTATACCTGGACAGCAATTTGAATTCTTCAAACGTGGATTATAAAAATGAGATTGAATTCAGAATATCTGTCATATATAGGAGAATATCATCCGCATATAGTGATATGATATGAGAGGAAGATTTAATCAGTATAGGAGAAGCAACTACAGTCGTGGCCAAAAGTTGAGAGAATGACACAAGTATTGGTCTCCACAAAGTTTGCTGCTTCAGTGTTCTTAGATCTTTATGTCAGTAGTTACTATGGTACACTGAAGTAAAATTACAAGTATTCCATAAGTGTCAAAGGCTTTCATTGACAATGACATTCAGTTTATGCAGAGTCAATATTATTTTTCAAGATCCGCCCTGGCATGCTGTCAATTAACTTCTGGGCCACATCCTGACTGATGGCAGGCCATTCTTGCATAATCAATGCTTGGAGTTTGTCAGAAGTTGTGGGTTTTTGTTTGTCCACCCGCCTCTTGAGGATCGAGGATCACAAGTTCTCAATGGGATTAAGGTCTGGGGAGTTTCCTGGCCATGGACCCAAAATGTAGATGTTTTGTTCCCCGAGCCACTTAGTTATCACTTTTGCCTTATGGCAAGGTGCTCCATCATGCTGGAAAAGGCATTGGTCGTCACCAAACTGTTCTTGGATGGTTAGGAGAAGTTGCTCTCGGAGGATGTGTTGGTACCATTCTTTATTCATGGCTGTGTTCTTAGGCAAAATTGTGAGTGAGCTCACTCCCTTGGCTGAGAAGCAACCCCGCACATGAATGGTCTGAGGATGCTCTTGACATGACACAGGACTGATGGTAGCGCTCACCTTGTCTTCTCCGGACAAGGTGTTTTCCGGATGGCCCAAACAATCGGAAAGGGGATTCATCAGAGAAAATGACTCTACTCCAGTCCTCAGCAGTCCAATCCCTGTACCTTTTGCAGAATATCAGTCTGTCCCTGATGTTTTTCCTGGAGAGAAGTGGCTTCTTTGCTGCCATTCTTGACACCAGGCCATCCTCCAAAAGTCTTCGCCTCACTGTGCGTGCAGATGCACTCACACTTGCCTGCTGCCATTCCTGAGAATGCTCTGCACTGGTGGTGCCCCGATCCCGCAGCTGAATCAACTTTAGGAGACGGTCCTGGTGCTTGCTGGACTTTCTTGGGCGCCCTGACGCCTTCTTCACAACAATTGAACCTCTCCTTGAAGTTCTTGATGATCCGATAAATGGTTGATTTAGGTGAAATCTTACCAGCAGCAATATCCTTGCCCTTTTTGTACAAAGCAATGATGACGGCACGTGTTTCCTTGCAGGTTTCCATGGTTGACAGAGGAAGAACAATGATTTCAAGCACCACCCTCCTTTTAAAGCTTCCAGTCTGTTATTCTGACTCAATCAGCATGACAGAGTGCTCTCCAGCCTTGTCCTCGTCAACACTCCCACCTGTGTTAACGAGACAATCACTGACATGATGGCAGTTGGTCCTTTTGTGGCAGGGCTGAAATGCAGTGGAAATGAAATGATTAAGTTCATTTTCATGGCAAAGAGGGACTTTGCAATTAATTGCAATTCATCTGATCACTCTTCATGACATTCTGGAGTATATGCAAATTGCCATCATCAACACTGAGGCAGCAAACTTTGTGGAGACCAATACTTGTGTCATTCTCAAAACTTTTGGCCACGACTGTACATTCTGCCTTAGATGTTGTGCTAAAGGCTCTAGCGACAAAATGAATAACGTTGGGGATAGGCTGTCTCCTTGCCTACATCCCCGAAAAATAGGGAATGGACTTGAGTGTATGCCATTAGTAGAAACCATAACAACAGGGTTGGTATATAACACACAAACCATGTCGATACAATACTTTCCCAACCTACATTTCTCCAAGACAGCTCACAAGTACTGCCATTCAAGCCTGTCAAAAGCCTTCTTTGCATCTAGAGACAGCACAGCACACTGTGTCCAGCTGTTTTGATTCATGTATTAGATGCATTAATCAATGGACATTCTCAGCTGCAAGGCAACCTTTTTTTTCTTTTGACCAATCAGATCAGCTCTGAAAAAGATTGGATGTGATAAGCCCAGAGAAAAAGTTGTCTTCAAAAACAGTGGGTGCATAGATACACAAATGCTACTTTCTTGCCATTATATAGACGTGCAAATGTAAGCTAAGCAGCCAGAAGTGTCCTTGCTAGTCTTTTCGATAACTAAAGTTAAATTCCTTTTAATCAAAATAACCTTTCCTTTGGCAGCAACGTTATCCACCTTATCCTGTAAGTGAGGAATATCTTCTACTAGCAAATGAGATTCCTGGATAAATGCAATATCAATATTTTTGCGGTGCATTAAGTCTAAACATTTAGTTCTCTTAATTTTCACATTCAAACCACGGACATTCAGGCATTAAAGAGACCGTTTAACCATTGTCAAAAACAATTCTGACAATTACAAGTTTCACTGAAAGTGGTTCAGATTTACCTAGAAAAATGTAAGGCGATATAATCAAGAGAAATTACACTTGTGAAGCTGTGCAGACAAACTTAAAAACAAAACCTGGCTACAGTAGTTTAGCGAAATAGGAACATAATGAAGTGATTAACGTTAATCACCCCAGAAGCTAGCAACTTCAACCCCTACTAATCACGTTCCAATTTCCCGAGTGGCGCAGCGGTCTACGGCACTGCATCTTAGTGCTAGAGGCGTCACTGCAGACCCTGGTTCGATCCTGGGCCGCATCACCACCGGCCGTCATCGGGAGTCCCATAGGGCGGCGCACAATTGGCCCAGCGTTGTTCGAGTTAGGGAATGCCGGGATAGGCCGCCATTGTAAATAAGAATTTGTTCTTAACTGACTTGCCTAGTTCAATAAAGATTAAATAAAAAAAATACAATATAATAAACATCGACCCCTGCTAATCATGTTCCAACTTTAACATACCTTCAATTAACTATCGTTGAAACGTTAGGTAGGCCGATGATTGCTGCAAATCCCTGGGTTCAAACATTACCATATTTTCATAATCCGGTACTAAATAATAAAAGCATTAAAAAAAATAAGTCAACAGGTTGAACCAGCTCCGCTAGCCAGCTAATGTTAATCCTTAGCTCCAACAGTGAAGGAAAGTGCCCTCCCTTTTCTAATGCTTTCCTTCGCTGATTTGTGAAGGCACGGTAGTCCTCAAAAAAACGTATGGTTCTCCCGGCATCTTGGATGGGCCCATTCTTTCTTGCTTCATGCTCTCCTTGTAGAATAGCGTTGCGGTCTTGGTATCTGAGAACCTTGAAGACCATGGTCTGCGGGTTGTCCTTCTTTGCATTTTGGTTGTAGATCCTGTGGGCCTTTTCCATTTGAATCGGAGTAGTACCAAGTGACGGAATCCATTTGGGAAGGATTTCTTGCAGGAAAGCAATTGCACCACCTCCCGGTTTATAGCAATCCCTGTGACCCTCACGTTATTGCGTCTGTTTTGATCCTTAACCGACGCCATTTTGAATGGCATCTTCTCAAGGTCCAAGTGAGAAAGTTAGACGCACAAATATCATACCCCCAAAAAATGCTAACCTCCCCTGTTATTGTAATGGTGAGAGGTTTGCGTGTCTTTCTCACTCATCATTATTCACGATTCATTCAGAATTATCCATAGTCATGGTAGTATCCACATTACTGTAGAAGTTTTGAACGACCCGCCCCCACACGCCATTTTGTTCCATGCTGGCTGAAGACCTAGCTAGACAGTAACTAGCTAAAACCAGACACAGATGAAAGGGGAAACAACTATCTTTCCCAATCCAAACACCATACAGTGAAATGTTGGCACCAGTAGAGTAGCTATCTAGCTACTGTATACCACTCCCCTCTGCAAACACGCCTTCTCCGAAGTTGGTTACAAGGCAATGTATTAAAATGTGGAAGGGGACATGTAACTTTATGATCAAACTTTATCAATCTAGAATCAAGTCATTTTTTTAATGCTTTGGTCATCATACTTTGATCTGGTTTCCTTCAAATATCATCCAAATTGAATCAAAAACATGATTTTGCCTGTTCATGACCTTTTTAAATTTGCTCATTTTGAACTAATTGGGGTTAAATGAGATTTGCCCCGATAGAGCCTGTCTGCCAACAGAGAAGTCCACTGTGCTACTGTAAATAGGCACTGTTACATGAGAACTGTTAGTTAGGAGACAGGAAGGAGAAATACAGTAACTAAGAAATAAATGACTTCATAGTAGTAGAGATGTTTGTGTGTACTGGCCATTTGTGTCACACAGTAGGGTCTTGCCTATAGGCCTACATTTTTGGAACATTGTCATATTTGTGTTACTTGTAGTTCTTTGTTTTATTGCCAACAATCTAATGTTTGTCAGTGGATTCTCTTTATTACTGCTGAATCCCGATGAGCCAGACCCGGTCGCCTGGAGAGAAAACAGGCGCCTCACTGTGGTGGCGGTCGGCCCACTGGGGACGAGTGTGCGCAGCATTCCAGATCTCCTCAGCGTGCTGAAACCAATCACTTCGGTCTGGCTCGGATGCCAAGGTGCCAGGGCCGGCTGATACCCCAACACGCACTGGAAAGGAGTGAGGTTAGTGGAGGAGTGGCGAAGGGAATTCTGCGCATGCTCAGCCCAAGGTAGAATATCCACCCACTCCCCCGGCTGGTCCTGACAGTAACACCTCAGGAACCGGCCCACTTCCTGATTAACCCTCTCCACCTGCCCATTAGCTTGAGGACGGTACCCGGAGGTGAGACTGACTGTGACCCTCAGGCGTTCCATGAACGCTTTCCATACGCGTCAGGTGAACTGAGGGCCACTGTCTGACACCATGTCCTCCTGGATCCCGTAGTGCCAGAAGACGTGCGTAAAAAAAGAGCCTCCGCGGTTTGCATGGCCGAAGGGAGCCCAGGCAGAAGAAGGAGGAGACAAGCTTTGGAAAACCGGTCCACAACGACGAGAACGGTGGTGTTCCCCTGGGAGAGGGAAAGATCAGTGACAAAGTCTACCGAGAGATGATACCAGGGTCGTTGTGGAACCGGCAGAGGAAGGAGCTTTCCATAAGGGAGGTGTCTGGGTGTCTTTGACTGAGCACAGATGGAGCAGGAAGAGCTGTGTGCCCCGAGGTAAGGAGGCGGTCCCGCACACCAGTGGGCACGTAGGCTCAGTTCTCCAGGCACTGTGCAGGTGCGGGTTCCGTACGCAGGGCCTGCCGTATGTTGGCGTCCACGTCCCACACTATTGACGCGATGATACGGGATGGAGGGATGATGGGGGTCTCCTCTCCCTGCCTCTCCTCTGCGTCATAGAGGCGAGACAGGGTGTCCGCCTTGTTCTTGGCCTCGAAAGAGCGTGAATTGGAACCTGGAGAAGAATAGAGCCCACAGACGCCTCACAAGTCCTCAACTGGCAGCTTCATTAAATAGTACTCGCAAAACACCAGTCTCAACGTCAACAGTGAAGAGGCGACTCCGGGATGCTGGCCTTCTAGGCAGAGTTGCAAAGAAAAAGCCATATCTCAGATAGATACTTTATTGATCCCCGAGGGGAAATTTCTTGAATACAGTGCTGAGCCAGCTAGGAGTCAAACCTAGAATCTTCTGATTCGTAGTCAGACACGTTATTCGTTGCTCCACTGGCCCTGATAAAAAGTATTTGATCTCAAGGGGGCACCAGGACTTGAACCTGAGACCTCTTGATCTGCAGTCAAATGCTTGACCACTGAGCTATATCCCTTCAGGCCAATAATTAAGATGGGCAAAAGAACAGACACTGGACAGAGGAAGATATGGCTTATTCTTTGCAACTCGCTAGAAGGCCAGCATCCCTGAGTGGCCTCTTCACTGTTGACGTTGAGACTGGTGTTTTGCGGGTACTATTTAATGAAGCTGCCAGTTTAGGACTTGTGAGGCGTCTGTTTCTCAAACTAGACACTCTAATGTACTTGTCCTCTTGCTCAGCTGTGCACCGGGGCCTCCCACTCCTCTTTATATTCTGGTTAGAGACAGTTTGCGCTGTTCTGTGAAGGGAGTATTTATCTTTTTCTTTTTTTTTTGTTACCTTTATTTAACCAGGTAGGCCAGTAGAGAACAAGTTCTCATTTACAACTGCGACCTGGCCAAGATAAAGCAAAGCGGTGCGACAAAACAACAACACAGAGTTACACATGGGATAAACAAACGTACAGTCAATAACACAATAGAACATATATTTACAGTGTGTGCAAATGTAGTAAGATTAGGAAGGTAAGGCAATAAATAGGCCATAGTGGCTAAATAATTACAATTTAGCATTAACACTGGAGTGATTGATGTACAAATAGAGATACTGGGGTGCAAATGAGCAAAAACAATTTAAAATAAATAACAATATGGGGATGAGGTAGTAAGGTGGGCTATTTACAGATGGGCTGTGTACAGGTGCAGTGATCGGTAAGCTGCTCTGACAGCTGATGCTTAAAGTTATTGAGGGAGATGGTAGTCTCCAGCTTCAATGATTTTTGCAGTCATTGACAGCAGAGAACTGGAAGGAATGGCGACCAAAGGAGGTGTTGGCTTTATGGATGACCAGTGAAATATACCTACTAGAGCACATGCTACGGGTGGGTGTTGCTATGGTGACCAGCGAGCTGAGATAAGGCAGGGATTTACCTAGCAAAGACTTATAGATGACCTGGACCCAGTGGGTTTGGTGACGAATATGTAGTGAGGGCCAGCCAACGAGAGCATACATGTTGCAGTGATGGGTAGTATATGGGGCTTTGGTAACAAAACAGATGGCACTGTGATGGACTACATCCAATTTGCTGAGTAGAGTATTGGAGGCTATTTTGTAATTGACATTGTCGAAGTCAAGGATCGGTAGGATAGTCAGTTTTACGAGGGCTTTGGGTTTGGCAGCATGAGTGAAGGAGGCTTTGTTGCGAAATAGGAAGCCGACTCTAGATTTAATTTTGGATTGGACATGCTTAATGTGAGTCTGGAAGGAGAATTTACAGTCTAATCAGACACCTAGGTATTTGTAGCTGTCCACATATTCTAAGTCAGACCCGTCGAGAGTAGTGATGATAGTCCGGTAGGTGGGGGCGGGCAGTGTTCGATTGAAGAGCATGCATTTAGTTTTACTAGCATTTAAGAGCAGTTGGAGGCCACGTAAGGAGTGTTGTATGGCATTGAAGCTTGTTTGGAGGTTTGTGAACACAGTGTCCAAAGAAGGGCCAGATGTATACAGAATGGTGTCGTCTGCGTAGAGGTGGATCAAAGAGTCACCAGCAGCAAGAGCGACATCATTGATATATACAGAGAATAGAGTCAGCCCAAGAATTTAACCCTGGGTTACCCCCATAGAGACTGCCAGAGGTCCGGACAACAGGGCCTCCGAATTGACACACTGAACTCTATCTGAGAAGTAGTTGGTGAACCAGGCGAGGCAGTCATTTGAGAAACCAAGGCTATTGAGTCTGCTGATAAGAATGCGGTGATTGACAGAGTCGAAAGCCTTGGCCAGGTTGATGAAGATGGCTGCACAGTACTGTCTTTTATCGATGGTGGTTATGATATCGTTTAGGACCTTGAGCGTGGCTGAGGTGCACCCATGACCAGCTCGGAAACCAGATTGCATAGCGGAGAAGGTACGGTGGGATTTGAAATGGTTGGTGATTTGTTTGTTAACTTGGCTTTCGAAGACTTTAGTATGGCAGGGCAGGATGGATATAGGTCTGTAACAGTTTGGGTATAGAGTGTCTCCCCCTTTGAAGAGGGGGATGACCGCGGCAGCTTTCCAATCTCTAAGGATCTCAGACGATACGAAAGAGAGGTTGAGGCTAGTAATAAGGGTTGCAACAATTGAGGCAGATAATCTGGACCCTTTCTTTCTAAAATTATCTAGCACAGCAGATTTGTAGGGGTCCAGATTTTGCAGCTCTTTCAGAACATCAGCTATCTGGATTTGGGTGAAGAAGAAGCAGGAGATGCAGAGCTGTTGGCTGGGGTAGGGGTAGCCAGGTGGAAAGCATGGCCAGCCGTAGCAAAATGCTTATTGAAATTCTTGATTACCGTGGATTTATCGGTGGTGACAGTGTTTCCTAGTCTCAGTGCAGTGGGCAGCTGGGAGGAGGTGATCTTATTCTCCATTGACTTTACAGTGTCCCAGAACCTTTTTGAATTAGTGCTACAGGATGCACATTTCTGTTTGAAAAAGCTAGCCTTTACTTTTCTAACGGACTGTGTATACTGGTTCCTGACTTCCCTGAAAAGTTGCATATCGCGGGGGCTATTCGATGCTAATGCAGTACGCCACAGGATGTTTTTGTGCTGGTCAAGGGCAATCAAGTAAAGAGTGAACCAAGGTCTATATCTGTTCTTTGTTCTAAATATTTTGAATGGGACATGCTTATTTAAGATGGTGAGGAAACCAGGCATCCTCTACTGATGGGATGAGGTCAATATCCTTCCAGGATACCCGGGCCAGATCGATTAGAAAGGCCTGATCACTGAAGTGTTTTAGGGAGCGTTTGACAGTGATAAGGGGTAGTCGTTTGACCGCGGACCCATTACAGATGCAGGCATTGATCGCTGAGATCCTGGTTGAATACAGCGGAGGTGTATTTGGAGGGCAAGTTAGTCAAGATGATATCTATGAGGGTGCCCATGTTTACGGATTTAGGGTTGTTCCTGGTAGGTTCCTTGATCATTTGTGTGAGATTGAGGGCATCTAGCTTTGATTGTAGGACGGCCGGGGTGTTAAGCATATCCCAGTTTAGGTCACCGTGGGCAAATGGACTATCGGGAAGCGAGCTTAATGTTTTTTACTGAGACTTGGCTGAACGATAACATCCCCATAGAGAACGTCACTATCGGCGGGTTCCTGATCATCAGAGCAGACAGGGATAGCGTTTCTTCTGGTAAGAGCAAGGGTGGCTTTATTAGTTAACAACAGATGGTGTAATCCGAGCCATATTACTCTTAAGGAAGAGATTTGTAGCCCGGACATTGAGCTGTTAGCCGTTAGCCTGAGACCCTACTATTTGCCGAGGGAATTCACGGCGGCCATTGCTGTTATTGTTTACATCCCGCCCTCACAGCGTGTGACGTCATCCACTCTGCTATCGCGAGGTTACAGACAACGCATCCCAGTGCTTTCTTTGCCATTTCGGGGGATTTTTTTTTCGGTGGATGATGCTACCCTCTACCTTCTGCAGAGGGCCTATTCTCACCTGGACAACGCAGGTTGCACTGTGAGGGTTATGTTTTTTGACTTCTCCCGTGCCTTCAACACCATTCAGCCCCTGCTACTGGGTGAGAAGATGAAGAGGATGAAAGTGGAAGCACCCTTAGTCTCCTGGGTCACGGACTACCTGACCGGTAGGCCACAATTTGTGTGACTACAGAGCTGTGTGTCAGAACGGGCAGTGAGCAACACAGGGGCCCCCCAGGGAACGGTCCTGTCCTCCTTCCTGTTCACCCTCTACACCTCGGACTTCAGATATAACTCTGAAACATGCCACCTACAGAGGTTGTTGTTATTACTCCGCAATTGTAGGGTGCATCAGGGGTGGGCAGGAGGAGGAGTACAGGAGCACAATCAGTGACTTTGTGTTGTGGTGTGAGCTGAACCACCTTCAGCTCAACATCAGCAAAACAAAGGAGATGGTGGTGGACTTTAGGAGAACCAAGGCACAACTGACTGCAGTCCCTATGCAGGGGATGGATGTGGAAATGATTGGGTCATACAAGTTCCTGGGAGTCCATATAGACAACAGGCTGGAATGGGCTGGTAACACCGGGGCCCTGTTCAAAAAGGGCCAGAGCCGACTATACTTTCTGAGGAGGCTCAGGTCCTTCAACGTGTGCAGTAAACTACTGCATACCTTCTACCAGTCTGTGGTGGCCAGTGCCATCTTTTTTGCAGTGGTGTGCTGGGGAGCCAACATAAAAGCTGGCGATGCTTCTCAGGTAAATAAGCTGATCAGGAAGGCTAGCTCTGTCCTGGGGATGAGCCTTGACACTAGAGGAGGTGGCGGAGAGACGGATCCTGCCCAAACTGCTGGCCATCATGGACAATGTCACCCACCCTCTGCATGCCATGGTTATGACGCAGAGGAGCACCTTCAGTCACAGACTGATCCCACCATGGTGTGCCAGAGAGCGCTACAGGAGGTACTTCCTGCCGGCGGCTATTAGACTATTTAATGCCTCACCGGGGTGCCGTGCCGTTGGCAACACAGACCTGGAACTGTTGGGGTGTTAGGACCTAGCTTAACAATTGTGCATCCATCCGTGAGTAACTCTGGTCCGTAATCACTCATTCACTCAGGACTTCTTTATTCATTCAGGTCTGTATATACTTACTCATGTACAGTTGTTATATCATATCACGTGCAATATTGCAAGTAATTCTTGGACTTAACTTACGTAGTCATTCACTCAGGAATGAATTTTAGTATCCTGTATCCTTTTAGTATATCGAATGTGCAATACGTGCAGTTATCTGTAATTTAACTCTGCACACTAAGGACTGTATTTTAAGGGAATTAATATAATTACCCAAAATTATATCATACACACATTTAGCTATTTAAGTATCTGTTCCTGTCATTTACCTGTACAGTTAATGTAACCATGCAAATATTCACTTACCCGTAAATTTAACTGTATATTTACCTGTACAGTTAATTTAACCATGTTATATTTTCACTTACATGTTAATTTAACCAGTATGTCTATTAAGTAAACTATTATTACCCTCATTCATATCATAAGTATTTTTAGCTATTGAAGTATTTCTCTGCCATCAATCTGTATAGTTAACCATGCACCATCCACCAATGTATAGTGTACATATTCAGCCAACCACTCATACTATGCAATGTCCTTTTATAGCTTTTTTTTGCACTCCAGATATCCTGTATTTCTATACTTTTTCATACTGCCGCTCTATGTATCATGTACCGTGTATCTGTCTTTTGTGTACTTTCGTTGTGGCATTTTGCACCTGCCCTGTGTTTTTGTTGTAGCTGCTTGACAATGAAATTTCCCCCCCCGGGGGATCAATAAAGTACCTATCTATCTATCTATCTATCTATCTATCTATCTATCTTATCTATCTTATCTATCTTATCTATCTTATCTATCTTATCTATCTTATCTATCTTATCTATCTTATCTATCTTATCTATCTTATCTATCTTATCTATCTATCACCAAACCAGACCAATTTTATTATCTTTATGGAAGGCTGGACCCTCCTCTCTAAAGTTTCTCTCTAATGTTTTATAATCATTTGCACTTGTTTGGTACACCTAATTTTAAAGTAGGGGTGTACTAACCTTTTCCCCATAAGGAAAAGGCATTTTTGTTTATTTATTATAGGATGTGGCCCAGAAGTTAATTGACAGCATGCCAGGGCGGATTGCAGATGTCTTGAAAAAGAAGGGTCAACACTGCAAATATTGACTCTTTGCATAAACTGAATGTTATTGTCAATGAAAGCCTTTGACACTTATGGAATACTTGTAATTATACTTCAGTGTACCATAGTAACTACTGACATAAAGATCTAAGAACACTGAAGCAGCAAACTTTGTGGAGACCAATACTTGTCATTCTCAAAACTTTTGACCACGACTGTACAATATACGTACATTGTTATAGTGTTAGGTGAAAAAATTATACAATTATTGCACGTTGATATAAATAAATAAAATATTTGCAATGTTAACTATACAGGTCGATGGCAGAGAAAGATACTTAAATAGCTAAATGCCCGTATGATTTAAGTGAGGGTAATAATAGTTTACTTAATATACAGTCTGGTTAAATGTACAGGTATGTGAATATTTGCATGGTTAAATTAACTGTACAGGTAAATGACAAGAAGAGATACTTAAATAGCTAAATGTGCATATGATATAATTTAAGGTAATAATACTAATTCCCTTAAAATACAGTCCTTAGAACAGGGTTAATTACAGATATATGCACGTATTGTACGTTAGATATACTAAATGCAATGGAATAAAAAAAGATACTACTGACAGGATACTAGTATAGAGTCCTGAGTGAATGACTACGTAAGTTCAGTCCAATAATTACTTACAATATTGCATGTGATATGATATAACAACTGTACATGAATATGTACATACAGTTCTGAATGAGTGCTGAATCAATAAGTCCTGAGTGAATGAGTGATTACAGACCAGAGAGTTACTCACGGATGGATGGATGCATAATTGTTAAACTAGGTCCTAACACCCCAACAGTTCCAGGTCTGTGTTGCCCGAGGCATGGCACTCCGGTGAGGCATTAAATAGTCTAATAGCCGCCAGCATGAAGGACCTCCTGTAGCGCTCTCAGTCTGTGACTGAAGGTGCTCCTCTGCATCATAACCATGGCATGCAGAGGGTGGGTGACGTTGTCCATTATGGCCACCAGTTTGGCCAGGATCCTTCTCTTCACCACCTCCTGTAGAGTGTCAAGGTTAATCCCCAGAACAGAGCTAGCCTTCCTGATCAGATTATTTACCCGAGAAGCATCACCAGCCTTTGTTGGAGCCCCAGCACACCACTGCAAAAAAGATGGCACTGGCCACAACAGACTGGTAGAAAGTATGCAGTAGTTTACTGCACACGTTGAAGGACCTGAGCCTCCTCAGAAAGTAGAGTTGGCTCTGGCACTTTTTGAACAGGGCCCCGGTGTTACCAGCCCATTCCAGCCTGTTGTCCATATGGACTCCCAGGAACTTGTATGACCCAACCATTTCCACATCCATCCCCTGTATAGGGACTGCAGTCTGTTGGGCCTTGGTTCTCCTGAAGTCCACCACCATCTCCTTTGTTTTGCTGATGTTGGGCTGAAGGTGGTTCTGCTCACACCACGCCACAAAATCATTGATTGTGCTCCTGTACTCCTCCTCCTGCCCACCCCGGATGCACACTACAATTGCGGAGTCATCCGAGAACTTCTGTAAGTGGCATGTTTCAGAGTTATATCTGAAGTCCAAGGTGTAGAGGGTGAACAGGAAGGGGGGCAGGACCGTTCCCTGGGGGGCCCCTGTGTTGTTCACTGCCCGTTCTGACACACAGCTCTGTAGCCGCACAAATTCTGGCCTACCGGTTAGGTAGTCCGTAACCCAGGAGACTAAGTGTGCCTCCACTTTCATCCTCCTCATCTTCTCACCCAGTAGCAGGGGCTGAATGGTGTTGAAGGCACAGGAGAAGTCAAAAAACATAACCCTCACAGTGCAACCTGTGTTGTCCAGGTGAGAGTAGGCCCTCTGCAGAAGGTAGATGATCGCATCATCCACCCCGATGTTGCACTAGTATGCAAACTGCAGGGGGTCCAGTGATGTACACACCAGGGGTCTGAGGTGAGCGAGAACTAACCTTTCCAGGGTGTGGGATGTGGGATGTTAGCGCTACAGTTCTAAAGTCATTCAGGACAGTGGGGTGCGCCTTGGGCACTGGGACCAGGCAGGATGTTTTCCACAGCACAGGGACCCTTTCCAGGCTCAGGCTAAGGTTAAAGTGGCGCTGGAGTCTTTCACACAGTTTTTCAGCACAGACCCTAAGCACCCTTGGGCTGATGCCATCAGGGCCCGCCACTTTCCACTGATGTAGTCTCTCCAGCTCTCTCTTCACTTGGTTGGTGGTGAAAGACAGCCCAGGTGGGGAAGTGGGGGGGAAGTATCATACCTGTTAAAAAATTGGTCTGAGTCCCCTCCGTCTGCCCACTGTTTGACTTTTTGAAGCCAGTGATATTTCTCATACCCTTCCACACCTCTCTCACCTAGCTCTGCCTCAGCTTGTCCTCCATCTTCTCCTTATACACTCTCTTCCCGTCAGCAATTCCAGGGTTTATTATTTGGGAAACAGCGTACCTTCCTGGTGGGTACAGTGTTGTCTACACAAAAATTGATTTAGTCCGTTATGCAGTCAGTAAGTCCATCGATGTCCATCGATGTCCCATGAGCCTCACAGAGCACATCCCAGTCTGTTGTTTCAAAGCAATCCTGTAAGGCCTCATTTGCCTCCGGGGACCATCTCCTAATGTTCCTAGTGTTCGCTGGCTGCTGTTGGACCATAGACCTGTAGAGTGGGGTGAGGTGAACAAGGTTGTGATCCGATCTACCTAGGGGAGGGAGTGCAGAGTTGTATGCATCCTTCAAAGTCATAGCATATAACAAGTCCAGAGTTTTATTATTCTTGTTTTGGCACTTCACAAACTGTTTGAACGTGGGCAGCGTTGAAGAGATACATGGTTAAAATCCCCCAAATAGGAAAGGCGGCACTGGGATGCGCTGTCTGTAACCTTGTGATAACAGAGTGAATGACGTCACACGCTGTGTTTGCATCAGCGAAGGGCGGGATGTTAACAATAACAGCAATGGCCACCGTGAATTCCCTTGGCAAATGGTAGGGTCTCAGCTAACAGCTCAATGTCCGGGCTACAAAACTGTTCCTTAACAGTAATATGGCTCGGATTACACCATCTGTTGTTAACTAATAAAGCCAGCCCCCCTCCCTTACTCTGCTTAACAGGCGACCACACAGGGCGGCGCCAATGCAATGACAAACTTCTTGTAGCAGACATTATTAACACAGGTCTCATCAGCCCATGCTAGTGAGTAGTCAGCTAATATTTATTTAGTCTAGCCAACTTGGATCTATGTGCTTGCTAAAAAGGTAGACCAGTTTAACTGTTATGAACACACCCTCCTCTCAGTCTCCAACTGTTTGAACAACATAGCCTGTTCACTTTGTTTAGATATTGCAATCCTGTGGCCTACCTGGATAAGAATATGCTTATTTCTCAGAATAAGAACGAGTTGCCAGTTCCTTATATAAATGTGTCTTTTTTATGCTCATTGCACGTTTATAAAACACAGACTAGACAGCTAGCACATAACAGTATGTGGGTAAAATGCTACTAGCGGTACTTGGTAAATTAAAAGCCAGGCAGAAACTGAGCATTCATTTTCCACAATCATGTTCATTGATGCTCTCGTTTTAGTAGGGTATGCTCTGTTCTACATTTTGGGACTTAGAAAGTTTAAGTTCTCGTCTATTATTGCAAAATAATGTCTCTGTGGGTAGGTGGGCCAAAAATACATAGAGCGCTCATATATTTTGTACAGGCATTATGGAACATTGCGCTAAAATATACATGGTATGTTATGCTATTTATACAATGACTCCTGTATGAACTTTGTGGTACTGACCAGTCAATGTCTGTTATACCTTATACCGAGCCTGATTGTTCAACATTTTACCTAAATGTAAGATGCTCTCTGGGTAAGAGCACCTTCAAAATGAGTGAAGGGATGAATAATGTATCCCCTTTCTGTCTCCCTCACTCTCAGATATCTCCCCCCTGTGCTATAATCTGTTTGGTCTGTATGATGAGAGCAAACGGCTGTGGTACGCTCCCAACCACGTCATCAAGGTTACGGACGAGACCTACATCAAGCTGCACTACCGCATGAGGTACTTAGACAAGCCTACTGCACTGTGTGTGTTATTACATTATCAAATCATTCTAATGGATGATGAATATCTCACTGACGCCATTCACCAGACGTCAATACACCTCCCATTGTTACTTACTTAGTTATCTACAACTGTTACCTGCTGTTGTTGCCACTGTGCACTCTCAACTGGACTGTTACTTAACCATCATTCATCAACCATGAATTCACATGTAAACATGGATACAAGGCAGGAAGAAATCCAATGCTTAAAGTATGAAGTGGATGTGTTTGTTTTGCACACCTGAGGGCATTGAAACAGGAGATATTCAGTTGCCTTGTCAGTTCCGTCGTGTATGATCCAAGAGAAACTGTTAACTCTGAGAGGAAGGATAGCAAACATGTGGTGTCACGCAGACTTCCTCTTTCTGCTCTCTCACTAGAGAATGGAGAGAGAGAGGAGGAGGAGGGGAGGGTAAATGTGGTGAGAGTCTAAATGAGCAGGCCTATTGAGATGAATTTGCATCATACAGCCAGGGTACACTTGGTCAACCAACAGATTATGGTCAACCTTTGTACACAAATACAATATGTGGATACACACACACACACGCACACACCTCACCCACCTACAGAGTCCTGACCATGTCTTGGTATTAACATTGTCCTGTCTCTTCTCTTCCATCCATCAGGTTTTACTTCACTAACTGGCATGGTACCAGTGAGCGTGAGTCTCCAGTGTGGAGACACTGTATCAGTAAGCTGAAGGGAAGTCTCGGCCCACAGAGGGTCCCTGAAGGTACACCCCTACTGGACGCGGCCTCCCTCGACTACCTGTTTGCCCAGGTGTGTGTGTGTTTATGTTTGTGTGTCTGTATCTATTGGAGGGTGTGTACACAGTGCAGGTAAAAATGCTATTTGTCACATATGCCGACTATAACAGGCGTGAAATATTAACAGAAGAATTAAGTTATATACAGGGAGTACCAGTACCAGATCAATGTGGAGCTATATACAGGGAGTACCAGTACCAGATCAATGTGGAGCTATATACAGGGAGTACCAGTACCAGATCAATGTGGAGCTATATACAGGGAGTACCAGTACCAGATCAATGTGGAGCTATATACAGGGAGTACCAATACCAGATCAATGTGCATGGGTGTGAGGTATTTGAGGTAGATATGTACATGAAGGCAGGGTAAAGTGACTAGGCATCAGGATAGATAATAATAAGGTACTTGAGGTAGATATGTACATTTCATTTATTTTATTTTTATTTAACCTTTATTTAACTAGGCATGTCAGTTAAGAACTAATTCTTATTTACAATGACGGCCTACCAAAAGGCAAAAGACCTGCGGGGACGAGGGCTGGATTAAAAATAAAAATAATACAATATAAATATAGGACCAAACACACATCACGACAAGAGAGACAAAACAACACTACCTAAAGAGATACCTAAGACAACAATATAGCAAGACAGCAACACATGACAACACAGCATGGTAGCAACATAACATGACAACAACATGGTAGCAACACAACATGGTAAAAACATTATTGGGCACAGACAACCGCACAAAGGGCAAGACGGTAGATATTACAATACATCACATAAAGCAGACACAATTGTCAGTAAGCGTGTCCATGATTGAGTCTTTGAATGAAGAGATTGAGATAAAACTGTCCAGTTTGAGTGTTTGTTGTATCTCGTTCCAGTCGCTAGCTGCAGCGAACTGAAAAGACGAGTGACCCAGGGATGTGTGTGCTTTGGGGACCTTTAACAGAATGTGACTGGCAGAACGGGTGTTGTATGTGGAAGATGAGGGCTGCAGTAGATATCTCAGATAGGGGGGAGTGAGGCCTAAGAGGGTTTTATAAATAAGCATCAACCAGTGTGTCTTGCGACGGGTATACAGAGATGACCAGTTTACATAGGAGTATAGAGTGCAGTGATGTGTCCTATAAGGAGCATTGGTGGCAAATCTGATGGCCGAATGGTAAAGAACATCTAGCCGCTCGAGAACAACCTTACCTGCCGATCTATAATTTATGTCTCCGTAATCTAGCATGGGTAGGATGGTCTGAATCAGGGTTAGTTTGGCAGCTGGGGTGAAAGAGGAGCGATTACGATAGAGGAAACCAAGTCTAGATTTAACTTTAGCCTGCAGCTTTGATATGTGCTGAGAGAAGGACAGTGTACCGTCTAGCCATACTCCCAAGTACTTGTATGAGGTGACTACCTCGATCTCTAAACCCTCAGAGGTAGTAATCACACCTGTGGGGAGAGGGGCATCCTTCTTACCAAACCACATTACCTTTGTTTGGGAGGTGTTCAGAACAAGGTTAAGGGTAGAGAAAGCTTGTTGGACACTAAGAAAGCTTTGTTGTAGAGCATTTAACACAAAATCTGGGGAGGGGCCAGCTGAGTATAAGACTGTATAATTTGCATATAAATGGATGAGAGCTTCCTGCTGCCTGAACTATGTTGTTGATGTAAATTGAGAAGAGCGTGGGGCCTAGGATTGAGCCTTGGGGGTACTCCCTTGGTGACAGGCAGTGGCTGAGACAGCAGATTTTCTGACTTTATACACTGCACTCTTTGAGAGAGGTAGTTAGCAAACCAGACCAAAGACCCATCAGAGACACCAATACTCCTTAGCTGGCCCACAATAATGGAATGGTCTACCGTATCAAAAGCTTTGGCCAAGTCAATGAAAATAGCAGCACAACATTGCTTAGAATCAAGGGCAGTGGTGACATCATTGAGGACCTTTAAGGTTGCAGTACATAACATCAGGGTAAAGTGACTAGGCATCAGGATGGACAATAATAAGGTATTTGAGATGGATATTTACATAACAACAGGGTAAAGTGACTAGGCATCAGGATAGACAATAATAAGAGTAAGAATAACGAGTAGCAGCAGTGAAAGTGTGTATTTAGTGTATGTGAATGTGTGAGAGTGTCAGTGTAATGTGTATGAGTGAATGTGTATATACTGTATAGTCTTGTGAGTGTGCATAGAGTTATTGCAGATATTCTGTGTAACCATTTAATTAACGATGTAGCTGTCAAATGGCTATTTAGAAGTCTTATGGCTTGGGGGTAGAAGCTGTCTCGGAGCCTGTTGATCCAAGAGCCAATGCTCCGGTACCCTTTGCCGGAGGGTAGCAGAGTGAACAGTATGTTTTGGGTGGCTGAAGTCTTTGGCAATTTTTAAGAATATCCTCTGACACAGCCTGATGTAGAAATCCTGGAAATTATTCACTACTCTTCATTTCATTGGACCATTAGTCAGCCCATCGTGTGTGTGTGTGTGTGTTTCCAGGGCCAGAATGATTTCCAGAAGGGTCTGGCTGTCGTACGTAGCCCCCAGACTGAGGCAGAGCAGCGTGAGGTAGAGAATGAGTGCCTGGGTATGGCTGTACTGGCCATCACTCACCATGCTATGACCAGAGACATTCCCCTGTCTATTGCCTCCAATGAGATCAGGTAGAGATGTACAGATATATACACGCACTCACACACACATATATATATACTGTATAATATCTACACACATTTCACAAATGGAAAGGAATGACAATGTCCCTAATTCCTCCACTGCCTCCATCTATCGCTCTCCCTTCGCTACTCCCTCTTTCCTCCATCTCTACTCCCTCTCTCTCCAGCTACAAGCGGTTCATCCCAGAGAAACTGAACAGGCAAATCAAACAGCGCAACATTCTCACCCGGCTCCGCATCAACAATGTCTTCAAGGACTTTCTGAATGAGTTCAACAGTCGCACTGTGCAGGACAGTAACATCACGCCGTACGACCTGAAGATCAAGTACCTGTCCACACTGGAAGGCCTGACCTGGGACCTGGGGAGGGAGGTCCTGGAACCCAGGGCTCTGGTAGTTACCCAGGAGGGAGAGACCAATGGGGGGCTGAGCCACGGACCTGAGCTCTCCCTGGCCATGGAGGTCCAGGTTACTGGCACCACAGGGATATCATACAGGAGGAAGCCCCCTAATGTGAGTGGTCACTGGGTCCTTTTTGATGTTAAGGAGGTTGTGTGGGATTTGAGTTGAGTTGGTGTGAGATTTCTGGAGTGAGTTTGGAGGTTTTCAAATGTTCTTGAGTGGATTTGAGTGGGTAGAATGTGGTATTTGTGTCGGCGTGATTTAGAGTTTGCTTGAGAAACGGTATTATCTCTGAAGTTGGAGTGAATTTGGAAGGTATTGATGAAGTTTCTGAATGTATTTTGAAACTCATCTAAGAGAAATCTCGTTACAATGTATTTTTTCTTTCATTGGCAATAGAATACCCTGAACCTGAAAGAGAAGAACAAGTCCAAGAAGAATAAGCTTGAGGGCAAACAGAACAAGCCCAAGAAGATAGACGCCAGCGACGGCTGGGTGACATTCTGTGACTTCCACGAGATCACACACATCGTCATCAAAGAGTCCACTGTCACCATCTTCAGACAGGATAACAAGAAGATGGTGAGACACACACACACACATCTCTCCAAACACTACCTGAGCTCAGATTATGCAGGTGAGTAGATTAAGCAGTGACAGTAGCGTATTAATGAACGTTGTCTCTACTGTACCGTCTCAGCTCCAGCCAGCCAGAGTTCAAATGTTACTGGGCCTAACAGCCAGACAACCTCACGAGGGACAAATAATCTGATTAGTAGTCTCTGTTAAGATTAGATTAGATTATCATCAGACCTCTGTTCAGAATAGAGCTTTGTACAATGAGAGACGTGTACACAACCCGAGTGTGAACAATACATTATGATATGTTGGCCTATCTGTGGGACTGAAATGTTCACTGTGACTGCATGCCAGGGCATCACTGTGACTGCATGCCACGGAATCACTGTGACTGCAAGAGAAAAGCTACTGTTGCATGTACAGTAGGTCTAGATTATTTATGGGTTGATCAGAAATATCAAAACATTCTTTCAACATCTCCAAAGCAATTGCCTGTCTATGGTGCAGGAACCACTGATTCGCTGCCTTTTTTAATCATCAAGACACCTGCTGGTAATTCTTAACTGGTTAGGAGAGCCCATGAGGTTATCTGTCGACTAGGTGGGACTCTTATGGCTATCCATTTTTGTATCTATAAGAGTCGGAGTAAAATGTCTTTAGTCTCAGCACTTACGACCCGTTTCTACTGTGAGATGCTTTGTGGATATGGACCCAGGACACTAAGGAATGGACACAAGAAAGGAAATGAGTGGTGTTTTGGAACACAGACTAAGGCGTCAGCTAATGAGGATCTAAATAAATAATAAAATGTATTGATTTATAAAGTATTTCTTACTATTGTTTAATTCTCCTATTGTCCCACAGGAGGTGCAGCTGGAGTTTAAAGGGGAGGCGTTGGCGTTCGCTGCCCTGGTGGACGGGTACTTCCGTCTAACGGTAGATGCCCACCACTACCTGTGTACAGAGGTGGCCCCTTCCTCTGTGGTGCAGAACCTACAGAACTGCTGTCATGGACCTATCTGGTCAGTACTCAGACACTCTCTCTGTGTGTGTCTCTCTCTGTCTTTTAAAAAATCTCTCGCTCTCTCTCTGACTGTTTCTCTCTCTCTCTCTCTGACTGTTTCTCTCTCTCTCTCTCTCTCTCTCTCTCTCTCTCTCTCTCTCTCTCTCTCTCTGACTGTTTCTTTCTCTCTCTCTGACTGTTTCTCTCTCTCTCTCTCTCTCTCTCTCTCTCTCTCTCTCTGACTGTTTCTTCTCTCTCTCTCTCTCTCTCTCTCTCTCTCTCTCTCTCTCTCTCTCTCTCTCTCTCTCTCTCTCTCTGACTGTTTCCCTCTCTCTCTCTGACTGTTTCCCTCTCTCTCTCTGACTGTTTCCCTCTCTCTCTCTGACTGTTTCCCTCTCTCTCTCTGACTGTTTCTCTCTCTCTCTCTGTTTCCCTCTCTCTCTCTCTCTGTTTCCCTCACTCTGACTGTTTCCCCCTCTCTCTCTCTCTCTCTCTCTCTCTCTCTGACTGTTTCCCTCTCTCTCTCTCTCTCTCTCTCTCTCTCTCTCTGACTGTTTCCCTCTCTCTGACTGTTTCCCTCTCTCTCTCTCTGACTGTTTCCCTCACTCTGACTGTTTCCCTCTCTCTCACTCTTTCTCTTAATCTACCGTCGAGTTTTGTGTTTTTGACCGTCAGTTCTGTTTGTCCCTCCTGCAGTACGGAGTATGCCATCCAGAAGCTTCGTCAGGAGGGCAACGAGGAGGGAACCTACATCTTGCGCTGGTCCTGTACTGACTACCAATACATCATCATGACCGTGGTCTGCAGCGAGGTACACACTCTGAGAACTAGGGCTGGGACCATACTACTATCGTGACACTTCAGTATCGTGGCAAGGAAATAAAAAATTAAGCGGATTTAAATTCTTTAGGAAAATGGCTCTTATGTTGGAAACAAACATCATTATGTTGTCATCCAGTCACATGTATTTATTTTCCAAGCTATATCACACAATATTTTACATACAGCAGGTTGTTTAAGGAACAAAGAGTTTGGTCTGCGAGGTGGAACAAGTAGAGAAGTCAGATAAAAGTTCAGAGTTCAGAGATCATCACACAAGGAAGTGACTAGGAGCTGTCTTATGAACAGTTATAACACACATCATACCAAAACATGACACACACACACACACACACACTGCTCATTGTTTGACTGTTTCCTTATTGTCTGATAAAGAGTACTGAGAACCATGGTGATGATAATTGAACAATAAGGAAGTCCTTTTCAGACAACGTGTGGTTACTGTCAAACAAGCACATATCAGGTGACACACCAGATTAGAGTACATTTTGAGCAGAGCCTGGTGGTCTTGTCTGGTGTATCTATCACATTTACTATGGTAAGGTTAACTCCATTAGTAAACACTGTTGTTCAGTGTCAACACTGACTGAGCAGCCTCACATGCATGCTTGAGACATGGTCAAACGTGTGTGTGTGTGTGTGTGTGTGTGTGTGAAAGAGCGTATGTGAGTGTGTTCTTGTTTGGGGCATCCATTCTCAATGAAATTAATTCAGTTCCAGTCAATAGCTTGTGAGTTAATGTACAGGCGAATTGGGATGTGGTGTTCTATAGGACAACAGTTTGTTTTATCCAGCTAACTCTATAATCTAGACATAGTAGTGAAAACAGATCTGTGCTGTGAATCCAGCACAGGACAGATCTGTTTTCACTATGTCTAGATTATAGTAGTGAAAACAGATCTGTCCTGTGAATCCAGCAGACTTAAAATAACTGCTAGCTATCTATTAGCCATTTGTTGACAATGTTTATGTTTTACCAGCTGAACTCTTGTGTGGTTGTTGTAACATATTCCCCTTTCTCTTGCTCTCCCTCCTTTTCTTCTCCTTTCTTCTCCTTTCTTTTGATGCCCCCAAACTGACCACTCGCCTCTCTGTATGTCGTCCCCCCCAACCTCTGTCTTCAGTTGGATCTGTGTGAGTCGAGACCAGTCCGTCAGTATAAGAACTTCCAGATCGAGGTGGGTTCAGAGGGTTTCCGTCTTTACGGGACAGAGACCTACAGGTCATCTCTCAGAGAGCTGCTAGAACACCTGTCAGGACAGAACCTCCGTACGGACAACCTCCGCTTCCAGCTCAGCCGCTGCTGCCCCCCACAACCCAGAGGTAGGAGGAGAGAGACACACACATACAGTACACACACACACACATTCCTCTAAACCCTCAGTGTGATTTGGCTCTGGTCAGCTGAAAGGATGTTTACACCATGAGTTCTAGTTTCTTAGCGACACTGCCTCACCATGGTTACCACTCGCGTAACCCTCTCAGTCCCTCAGTGCTGTGTGTAGCTGTGTGCATCCGTGTGTGGATGTGTACACTGTAAAACCAAGTGTTTAGAATTTTAACACATAACTAAACACTTTTTTTTTAAACACGTCAAGGCATTTAGAATTTCAATGAAAACGTGTCAGTGTTTTGATTGTAAACACCCGAACATGTTACTCAAGCTTTCACCACGTGACTGCCTAAGGGAATGCGTTTCAATTAATAGTAAACCCTTTATGACCATATATTATACATGTCATAAGGTCTTTAGTTATGGCCTAGTAATCCTCGATATTGTGGTCTTAAAATCTTGATTCATGGGCGACATCAGACCTGCAAGTCAAAATATGCTGGTTTGTGAAGTGATAGTATTTTCTATCGGAATCCAGCCAGACGAAGGATATCCAACAGTATTTTATTACCCACAACCTGCACTCAGAAGGAATGCTATGTTGAAGAACTTGACAAACAAGACTACCGAAACCATCTAAACTGGAACTACCATCTCAGTAACGGGTGCATTAAATCCAACCCCTTACAGATTGGTTTAGTTTAGAAAAATGTAAGTGATTTATCTTTGTGTAGTATAAGATCAATTAATTAATCAATGTGCATGAGGAAACATAGATATTAAAACAAACTATTGTTAAAAAATCAACCTGCAACAAAGCATGCTGGGAAATATGATAACAGAAATGAACTCAACACAGTTGAGTAACAAACATTTAAAATATTTATTGACTCAAATGACCTGTTCAGTTGTGCTGAAATGTAGGTAAGGTGACAGACATTCCTAACACTGATCTGAATAAAAGGCATGGTAAGTCACATCAATGACTAAATACACTCTAAACAAGACGATAGGAAAGTAAGATCTGAACACTTAATCTCCTGGTTGGAAACTGACTGGAAAAAGCTGACTAACATGTTTAATCTTGCATTCTAAATGCCAGTTTATTTATTAACCTGTTTATTTAGGTTATAAACTTGTCAAATGTTTTCATTGGTTTACAGTGTAATGTGTGTGTGTGTGTGTGCTTGTCAGTGAGAGGAAGGGACAGTATCTATGTGTTGGTGTTTTTGCAATCGTCTGTGTGTGTGCATGTACTGTGTGTCTGAGCACCCTGTCTTGTTTATCATCTCTCTCTCTGTGCGTGTGTGTCTGTGCGTGTGTGTCTGTGCGTGTGTGTCTGTGCGTGTGCGTGTGTGCGTGTGTGTGTGCGCGCGCTTCAGGAGAAGGAAGATGGAGTAGTACTGTGGTTTCCACAGCACAGCTCTCCTCTGTTTACAGCAGACACACACACACGCTTCCACAGTGGGAGGTGGAAGCGTGTGTGTGTGTGTTACCTGCTACGAGGGGCCCATCACGCATTTTGTGTTTTTATTAGGGGTGTAATGGTAGGGGTGTTCGGTACGGGGACCTCGGTTCGGTCTGCACTGTGAACCCAAATGAATACATTAAAAAAGTATATTTACGAAATAAAACCACTAGTCCTAAAGGCTATGCCTAAGCTGTTTTGTAGGACTATGCCTCTTGAGTAAATCTTAACTGAAAAAAACATTTCAGGCTTTTCCATTAAAACAACTAGAGCCTATGCACACGTTGTAATCAAAATTCAAATCTTAACTGCCACATTTCAAACTGTCCTTTTGTGAGGCGCAGCCGGGAACTAGTTCTGTACGATGGCTCCACAAGCCCCCACTGGATATACTGTACATAGTGTACAGGACATTCAGAAAGTATTCAGACCCCTTTACTTTTTCCACATTTGTGACCCATTTCAGGAAACTAGGCATATGTCGCATTTTGTTACGTTACAGCCTTATTCTAAAATTGATTTAATATTTTCCCCTCATCAATCTACGCACAATACCCCATAATGACAAAGCGGAAAAACAGGCGGACTTCCACTTTGGGTGGAACGCAATGAAGTGTCCACTGCCCCCAAAAACATGCACGTGGATCTACGCATGTAAACAGTGTAGTCTTAAGCAAACCAAAGATGAAGTTGAGGGGCCTTTGTGAGTCATATCTGCAGTAAAAACTGGTATAGTTTATTTGGTAGTGAGGTGTCGTTTGCCGTCGGGGGTGCTTTTAGTTTGGAGTTGGTCATTTGTTTACTTGTTTACTTTCCAGACAGACAAGCAGTCGTTGCTAGAGAACTGCTGCTCTAGCCTGAATTTGTACCTCTGTTTGTCTGCCTTATTTCCTGATTGTAGCTTTTTCTTGGACATCTATTAACGTGGTTTTTAATTTGTTTACAAGCATAATAGCTGTACTTTTAATTGATGTTTGACACAGCTTGTTGGCCATTAGCCAATCAGCGTTTCTCAACAAGTTCAAATCACATGATTGGATCCAACTGGTATTTACGACTTCACAACTGGTAAATTCCCACCTCCCACATGGTTACAAACGCAGCATCAGAGTGGAAACTTTAGAGGCCCAACATAACAATCCGGTCAAAACAAATGCAAGGAACATTGTGAATGCTGAACGTTGTAAATTACATTTCATTTTCCTGCTTTACTGAACCAAACAGTGACCCCAAAACCGCAATACATACTGTACTGTGGGTTTTGTGAACTGTTACACCCCTAGTTTTTATGTTGTTGTGTGTGTGTGCGCACATTTTTGGTTTTACTATACTTGTGGAGACCAGAAGTCCTCACAAGGATGGTTGAACAAGGAATATTCACACAAGTGTGGACATTTCGCCGGTCCGCTCAATGTAAAAAGGCTATTTTGGCTTAGAGGTTAGGGTTAGAATTAGGGTTAGGAGTTAGTTAGGTTAGGGTTAGGGTTAAAGTTGGGGTTAGGTTTAGAGTTAGGGAAAATGTGATTTTGATTGGGAATCAATTGTTTGCTCCCCATAACGATAGTAAAACAAACGTGTGTGTGTGTTGACAACCACAGAGCGTTCTTATTGTGAGAACATCACTTCCTCCTCTCCACCTAGCCATACACTGCGGGGGCGTTCAAACTCCTCACACACACCTACGCGCATATACTCATGTGTACTACTCACATACACGCATATTAATGCTTACGCAAGCAGACACACTTGTTGTTTTTAAGCCGAACACCCCCCCACCCCCCCACCCCATCCTCACCAAATAACAGAGATGTCAGACCAAACTCAACTGCACGTGTCACAGTCAACAGCTTGAGAACCTTGACCTACATTTTGCTTCTTAACATAGGTTACATAGTCTCTCTGGCTGATATGTAAACAATGCTGCTCCATCTCCAACATGGTATAAGCCATTCATAGGCTTTGTTCATTCTTTACCAACTGATAGGGAGACTGGTGTCTGTGTTGAAGAAGCCTGGGTGGTGTTCATTAGGTACCAAAACTGAAAAGTTTTAATGGTCCAATGCAGCAGTTTTTATCTCCAACAATGAAGTACCTTATTGTGTTTGTTTTAAATTTGCTTCTTAGCAAAGAGCAATTTCTCAGGCAAGAATGTTTCTAGGACTGTCTGGGAGTGGTCTGAGTGGGGAGGGGAAACTGAAAATGTGCTGTTGTTGGCAGAGAGGTTTGGAACTGTCTTTGTTATTGATCTATTAACTAACGTTCAACTACATATTCATAATCTCTAGCACCACCCCAGCATAAACATATGTGTAATGGAACGATGATGCACACTGATGATGTCAGACTCAACAGCCTTGGTTTTTCAAGTGACTGCCTTGCCTGGTTCTCTAACTACTTTGCAGACAGAGTTCAGTGTGTCAAATCGGAGGGCCTATTGTCCGATCCTCTGGCAGTCTCTATGGGGGTGCCACAGGGTTCAATTCTTGGGCCAACCCTTTTCTCTATATACATCAACGATGTCGCTCTCGCTGCTGGTGACTCTCTGATCCATCTCTACGCAGATGACACCATTCTGTATACATCTGGCCCCTCTTTGGACACTGTGTTTACTAACCTTCAAACAAGCTTCAATGCCATACAACACTCCTTCCGTGGCCTCCAACTGCTCTTAAACGCTAGTAAAACTAAGTGCATGCTTTTCTATCGAACGCTGCCAGCACCCGCCCACCGGACTATCATCACTACTCTCGACGGGTCCGAATTAGAATACGTGGACACCTACAAATACCTAGGCATCTGGTTAGACTGTAAACTCAACTTCCAGACTCACATCAACCATCTCCAATCCAAAATTAAATCCAGAATTGGCTTCCTATTTCGCAACAAAGCCTCCTTCACTCATGCTGCCAAACATGCCCTTGTAAAACTGACTATCCTACCGATCCTTGATTTCGGCGATGTCATTTACAAACTAGCCTCCAACACTCTACTTAGCAAATTGGATGTAGTCTATCACAGTGCCATCCGTTTTGTCACCAAAGCCCCATACACTACCCATCACTGCGACCTGTATGCTCTCGTTGGCTGGCCTTCATTATATATTCGTCGCCAAACCCACTGGCTCCAGGTCATCTATAAGTCTTTATTAGGTAAATCCCCGCCCTATCTCAGTTCACTGGTCACTATAGCAACACCCACCCGTAGAATGCGCTCCAGCAGGTATATCTCACTGGTCATCCCCAAAGCCAACACCTCCTTTGGCCGCCATTCCTTCCAGTTCGCTGCTGCCAATGACTGGAACGAATTGCAAAAATCATTGAAGCTAGAGGTTCCTATCTCCCTCACTAACTTTAAGCATCAGTTGTCAAAGCTGCTTATCGATCACTGCACCTGTATATAGCCCTTCTGTAAATAGCCCACACAACTACCTCATCCCCATATTTATTTTTGTTATTTTCACAAATCTTGCACTCCAGTATCTCTATTTGCACATCATAATTTGCACATCCTTCATTCCTGTGTTAATGATGATAATCTGTAATTTATTTCACCACTATGGTCTATTTATTGTACTACCTCCTAACCTTACTGCATTTTGCACTACATTTTGCACTCTGTATATAGATTTTCTATTGTGTTTTTGACTATGTTTGTTTACTGTGTAACTCTGTGCTGTTTTTGTCGCACTGCTTTGCTTTGTCTTGGCCAGGTCGCAGTTGCAAATGAGAACTTGTTCTCAACTGACCTACCTGGTTAAATAAAGGTGAAATAAAATTAAAAATAAAATAAAATGTCATTGGAAACACTTATCTTCCTCTATCTTTTTTTTACTACAAAACATAAAAACGCACCATTCTCACATACTACATGACCAAAAGTATGTGGACACCTACTCGTTGAACATCGGTAGTCCTGCTCTGTGAGCTTGTGTGGCCTACCACTTCGCGGCTGAGCCGTTGTTGCTCCTAGACGTTTCCACTTCACAATAACAGCATTTACAGTTGACCGAGGCAGATGTTGGAGTGGTGCTGGAGATGATGAATATGAAGTTGAACATTTTTTCCCTTTAACTAATTTACCACATGGCAATGTCACCATGGAAGGTCACCATGGCAATGTCACCATGGCAATGCCACCATGGAAGGTCAAAACTCCCATCCGACCAAAACAGAAATTTCAGGCAGTCTTTTCAAACAGCTCTTAAAAGGGCATTATCATAATTTTCACAATTTCACAGTATTATTCCAACCTAATAGGCTGGATATATATATAAAACACAGGAAAATCACATTTTTGACTGCACTGGGCCTTTAAAATGTTTTTGTTGTTGTTGCGTGCCCTGATGAATGCAGCCCTGGTGTGTGTTGCACTGGCTAGTGTGTGTGTGTGTGTGTGTGTGTGTGTGTGTGTGTTGCACTGGCTAATATGGGATGTATGTGTGTATGTTTCAGAGGTGTCCAACCTGCTGGTGGTAACTAAGGACAGAGTGCTGGTCCCCCAGACACCCCTGCAGGAGAGTCAACTCAGCTTCCACAGGATCCTCAAGGAGGAGATCATACAGGTGCAGTATCACACACACTACATACACTGCTACACACACTACACACTACATACATACATACATACATACATACATACATACATACATACATACATACATACATACATACATACATACATACATACATACATACATACATACATACATACACACACACTACATATATACACACTACACACCACACACTTTGCCACACACACTCTGCTACACACACAGTACCCCTCTAGTACCTCTGTCACATCCATCCATCCATCCATCCATCCATCTATCCATCCATCCATCGGCTGAAAGAGACATTGTCAATCTTTACTTTTCGAGCCACTTCAGTCCTAGTCAGTGTGTATTTACGATGTGTGTATCTTATGAGTGTGTATTGGCTAACTCTCTCCTCTTTCTCCTCTCTATCAGGGAGAGCACCTGGGGCTGGGTACCCGGACCAACATCTATGCTGGAGTACTGAAGGTGAAGAGTGAGGAGGATGCAGGATACTATTCCTCTCAGGAGCTCAAAGTAGTGCTGAAGGTGTTGGGGTCCGGACATAGAGACATCTCCCTGGTAAGACACACATACACTACCTACATAATGGGATCAAGAAGAGTGAGGAAGGCACAGTGATGCTGAAACGTTGGGGTTTTACTCAATAAATGACTGGGAGTTTATATAGTGTGCAACTCTTTATTTATTTTGATAGCTTCCAGTTTATTCTCCGTTAGTTAACACCTCTACAATAAATCATGTTCTCTGGGTGTGCTCCAGCTCATGCTTTTTATTAGACTGTTTCAGTATTTTGCCACGTTCCATGTATCAGCCAACTCCGACGTCTCTGTCTATCTCTCTATATCACTCTCTCTCTCTCCCTCTCTCCCCAGGCCTTCTTTGAGACCGCCAGTATGATGCGGCAGGTCTCCCATAAGCACATCGCCCTGCTCTATGGTGTCTGTGTACGCCACCTTGAGAGTGAGTGTACACACACACGCACACACAGTAACCTACATGACCCCTCTAAACCTCTCTTCATTGATTACTGTAAGCAGTGTTCATACAGTATTCCAGTAGTAGATCAGGAGATATGATAGGACTTTCCTTTATTTACAAGTTGACTCAGTATTGAATAGTATGTTGGCATAGGCTACTTTGAGCATTTCGAGCACTCGATAAAGGACTTGGGGCCAAGTGTTCGGTTTGAGATTCAGCTGTACTGTACTGTACTCTCTGAACTGCATTTACCTGTCCAAACCGGTTAGTGGGAGATGTTTGGTATGAGTACAGTAATGTAGCTGTGCTGTACTGTTTTCCCCAACACTAGACAAACCAGTCTTACTGTTGTGGTTGCCAGCAGGCAAAATATGTTGCGCGTGTGTGTGTATGTTCTTGTTTGGGGCATCCATTCACAGAGAGTAGAAATAACATGGTTATATACAGAGAGTAGAACACAACATGGCTATATACAGGGAGTAGAAAATAACATGGCTATATACAGAGAGTAGTAATAACATGGCTATATACAGAGAGTAGAAAATAACATGGCTATATACAGGGAGTAGAAAATAACATGGCTATATACAGGGAGTAGAAAATAACATGGCTATATACAGGGAGTAGAAAATAACATGGCTATATACAGGGAGTAGAAAATAACATGGCTATATACAGGGAGTAGAAATAACATGGCTATATACAGAGAGTAGAACATAACATGGCTATATACAGGGAGTAGTAATAACATGGCTATATACAGGGAGTAGTAATAACATGGCTATATACAGGGAGTAGTAATAACATGGCTATATATAGGGAGTAGTAATAACATGGCTATATACAGGGAGTAGTAATAACATGGCTATATACAGAGAGTAGAAAATAACATGGTTATATACAGAGAGTAGAAAATAACATGGTTATATACAGAGAGTAGAAAATAACATGGCTATATACAGGGAGTAGTAATAACATGGCTATATACAGGGAGTAGAAAATAGCCATGCTGTGGATCTGTTGGGGCTGTATCAGGGTGTCTGGGATGATGGTGTTGATGTGAGCCATGACCAGCCTTTCAAACCATTTCATGGCTATAGATGTGAGGGATACAGGGAAATAGTCATTTAGGCAGGTTACCTTAGCATTCTTGGGTACAGGAACTATGGTGGTCTGCTTGAAACAAGTTGGTATTACAGACCGGGTAAGTGATAGGTTGAAAATGTCAGTGAAGACACTTGCCAGCTGGTCAGCGCATGCTCTGAGTACGCGTCGTGGTTTTCTGTCTGGCCCCGTGGCCTTGAGAATGTTTAAAGGTTTTACTCACATCAGGTACGGAGAGCACAGTACGGAGATCACACAGTCGTCCGGAACAGCTGGTGCTCTCATGCGTGGTTTAGTGTTGCTTGCCTCGAAGTGTGTGTGTACATGTATATTGACTATCTAGCACAGGAGGTTGGTGGCACCTTAATTGGGGAGGACGCCATTTCGATGCCATTTCATTTGCTCCGTTCCAGCCATTATTACAAGTCGTCCTTCCCTCAGCAGCCTCCATTGCTATCCATGTCTCTCTCTCTCTCTCCCAGATATCATGGTGGAGGAGTTTGTCCAGTTAGGTCCGTTGGATCTGTTCATGCGGAGACAACACAGTCCTCTCAGTACACCATGGAAGTTCCAGGTGGCCAAACAACTGGCCAGTGCTCTCAGCTACTTGGTAAGAAACACACACTCTGAAATGAAATGTGAAGTATTCAACCCCTTTGTTATGGCAAGCCTAAGTAAGTTCAGGAGTAAAAATGTGCTTAACAAGTCACGTATTAAGTTGAATGGACTCTGTGTGCAATAATAGTGTTTAACATTTCTTTTTTTAGGACAACCTCATCTCTGTACCCCACACATACAATTATATGTAAGGTCCCTCAGTCAAGTTCTGAATTTCAAATACAGATTCAACCAGTAAAAACAGGGAGGTTTTCCAATGCCTCGCAAAGAAGGGCACCTATTGATAGACATTGAAAAAAAGCAGACATTGAATATCCCTTTGAGCACGGTGAAGTTATTATACACCCAGTCACTACAAAGATACAGGTGTCCTTCCTAACTCAGTTTTCGGAGAGGAATTAAACCGTTCAGGGATTTCACCATGAGGCCAATGGTAGCTTTAGAGTGATGGCAGAAAGCTGAGGATGGATCAACAACTTTGTAGTTACTCCACAATACTAACCTAAATGACAGAGTGAAAACAAGACTGTACAGAATACAAATATTCCTAAACATTCATCCTGTTTGCAATAAGGCACTAAAGTAAAACTGCCAAAAAATTGGCAAAGTACTTTATGTCCTGAATACAAAGCGTTATGTTTGGGGCAAATCCAGCACAACACATCACTGAGTACCACTCTTCATATTTTCAAGCATGGTGGTTGCTGCATCATGTTATGGGTATGCTTGTCATCGGTAAGGACTAGGGAGTTTTTCAGGATAAAAAGAAACGGAATGGAGCTAAGCACAGACAAAATCCGAGAGGAAAACCTGGTTCAGTCTGCTTTTTAACAGACATTGGGAGACAATTTCACATTTCAGCAGGACAATAACCTAAAACACAAGTCCAAATATACACTGGAGTTGCCTAGTTACAAATAATAATAATCTTGGAAATATATGGCAAGACCTGAAAACGACTGACTAGCAATGATCAAAATCCAACTTGACAGAGCTTGAAGAATTTCTTAAAGAATAATGTGCAAATATTGTACAATCCAGGTGTGCAAAGCTCTTAAAGACATACCCAGAAAAACTCACAGCTATAATCGCTGCCAAACGTGATCCTAACATGCATTGACTCAGGGGGTTGAATACTTATGTAATCAAGATATACTTTTATTATTCATACATTTTCTTCCAATTTGACATTTGAGTATTTTGTGTAGATGTTGATAAAAAATGATGATTAAATACATTTTAATTCCACCTTGTAAAACAACAAAATGTGGAAAAAGTAAAGGCGTGTGAACACTTTCTGAAGGCACTATAAATACAATACTGTACACACACACACACACACACACACACACACACACACACACACACACACACAAAATATGCAGGTGTTTGTGAATTATATGTGTATCATACCTGACTGTCCCTTGCTTGCTCACTCTCTCGCTCGCTCTGTCTGTTTCTCTGTCTGTCTCTCTGTCTATGTAGGAGGATAAGAAGCTAGTGCATGGCTTTGTGTGTACCAAGAACATCCTGCTAGCCAGAGATGGAGTGGACAGTGAGGGAGGACCCTTCATCAAACTCAGCGACCCTGGCATACCCATCACTGTGTTGACCAGAGAGGGTAAGACTTCATTTAAGCATTTTGTTTGGCAAATTATGCACATTGAGTGCAAGACAACCATGCTGGTACATTTACATTTGAGTTCTTATCCAGAGCAACTTATCTTATTTTGCAGATGTGTAGGGATCCACTTTGAGCTCTGAAAGGACAAGGCCCCAATTTGAGATCGTAGAAATATGAACATTGTAGAATTTAATATGAACAGTATGTTGAGTTCTGAAAGGTTTGTGACCCAGGAGAATATCTTCACAGTGTTTTTAGGTGAGGTTTTGTCTGGGAAGTGTTGTTTTTGGGAACATACTATACAAGGGCACGGCTTACATTACATATTTCCCCCCAATGGCATAAAATGTCATATTTTTGTCATATTTTTGTCCGGTAAACATTTACTGAGTGAAGACTGTGTTAATGTCCACTGGGACCACTGGATCAGTGGCCCAGGTCACATGACGAGGGGAGGCAGAGGGGAGAGAGGGGGTTGGGGTCAGTCTACTATCCCCCATAGTACAAAAGTTTACCTATTCTATTCTGTGCAAAAATATATATTTATACAGCGGGTGAAATAACTATTGAACACGTCACCATTTTTCTCAGTAAATATATATCCAAAGGTGCTATTGACATGAAATATTCACCAGATGTTGGTAACAACCTAAGTAATCCATACATACAAAGAAACCAAAATAAGTTCAGAAATTAAGTTATGTGTAATAATGTGAAATGACACAGGGAAAAAGTATTGAACACACTTACTGATATTTATTTAATACTTTGTACAAAAGCCTTTGTTGGTAATGACAGCTTCAAGACACCTCCTGTATGGAGAAACTAGTCGCATGCATTGCTCTGGTGTGGTTTTGGCCCATTCTTCCACACAAACAGTTTGGATTACTTGGGTTGTTACCAACATCTGATGAAAATTTCATGTCAATAGCACCTTTGGAAATATATTTACTGAGAAACATGGTGGCGTGTTCAATACTTATTTCACCCGCTGTATATTCCAGTTTGCGCTGTTCTGTGACGGGAGTAGTACACAGCGTTGTACGAGAACTTCAGTTTCTTGGCAATTTCTCGCATGGAATAGCATTCATTTCTCAGAACAAGAATTGTCTGACGAGTTTCAGAAGAATGTCCTTTGTTTTTGGCCATTTTGAGCCTGTAATCGAACCCACAAATGCTGATGGTCCAGATGCTCAACTAGTGTAAAGAAGGCCATTTTTATTACTTCTTTAAATCATCACAACAGTTTTCAGCTGTGCTAACATAATTGCAAAAGGGTTTTCTAACGATCAATTAGCCTTTTAAAATTATAAACTTGTATTATCTAACACAACGTGCCATTGGAACACAGGAGTGATGGTTGTTGATAATGGGCCTCTGTACGCCTATGTAGATATTCCATAAAAAATCTGCAGTTTCCAGCTACAATAGTAATTTACAACATTAACAATGTCTACACTGTATTTCTGATCAGAATGTTTAACCTAAAATGTAGATAAACTATTAGGCTATTTCTTCACACGACAGTAGGCTATAAATGTGAATGTTCCATTAGCAGGAAAACACCATTCTCAAAAGTGACGGCAAATGCGATTATGCATGTAATGCATTTTTATGGTGAAAATAAATGGTCCATTACCACGAGCACATCCTCCCCAATTAAGGTGCCACCATCCTCCTGTGGTCTTTACATATACTAAATAATATACGTGTGAAATTTGTTTTGATTGAGAATAGACCATGCATAGACCATCCATCATGCACCTGTCTAGAAACAGGGGTAGGGGAAAAATACATGTCATCTATGCACTTAAATAGTAAATGGAAGATGTTTTTCCCGCAGTTCATTTTCATTCCAGCCAGGTAAGCTATACTGCTGTTGTAAAGAGAAGCAATGTGCTGTTATGACTAAATGTTTGTACTGTGTTTACATACACATGCTGTGTGTCTAACTCTCTGTGTGTGTGTGTGTGTGTGTGTGCGCACCCTGCAGAGTGTGTGGACCGGATCCCCTGGATCGCTCCAGAGTGTGTGAAGGACTCTGCCAACCTTAGTGTAGCGGCTGATAAATGGGGCTTTGGCACAACGCTGTGGGAGATCTGCTATGACGGAGAAGTGCCCCTCAAAGACAAGAAACTCACAGAGGTGCATACTGAATACACACACCTTGATCCACTTTATCCTACACTCTCACATAGGACTATCTCTACGCCGTATATTGCCAGTTTGGACACAAAGTATTAGATATCCTTAAGCTACTCTCTCTTTTCCCACTCTCTCCCTCTCCCCCACCTCCCCCTCCCTCTCTCTTCCTGAGCAGAAGGAGAGGTTTTATGCAGCAGAGTGTCAGTTAGCTACTCCAGACTGCAGAGAGCTGGCTGAACTGATGACCCATTGTATGACCTTCGACCCCCGCAAACGCCCCTTCTTCAGGGCCATCGTCAGAGACATAGACACCCTGGAGGAACAGAGTATGTGTGTATATGTGTGTGTGTCAGTGAGCAGTAGCAGTGCATGGGTAAAATCACTGGGGAAGCCAGGCCAGGAAAGAAAAATGTAATATTATAACTTATGTGTTCTGATAGTTGCGTTGTTTGTTAGTTCATATGCCTTGTGACCGTGATACAGTATATAGGCCTAAGGCCAGAGACAATGAGAAAACACAGTGGCAGAATAAATTCAACCACACCGGTGAAGTCCAGAAAGGATATTGCATGTAACAAATAGTTACATGACCTACAGCATGGTCAAGCAAGTTAATGTTTCCAACATTTTTGAACTGCTAAACAACCATTGATATAGAACCACGGAGAGTTGTAAGAAAGCAGAGCTGCCTCCACTATTCCAGCACCATTTCAACATCATCAAATCACCTATGCTTAGTCTAATACAGTGCAACTAAAAGATACCAAAAACAATTTAGTCCAATCAACGTAAGTTAAATAGTATGTGGCTGTCCATGGTTCTGATTTGTTTGTGTGTGTGTGTGTGTGTGTGTGTGTGTGTGTGTGCATGCAAGTAGAAAAAAACATGTTGACTCACCTTACTTGTAGAGAAACATTGTGATATAGTAAATTATAAGTGAAATAATCTGTCTGTAAATAGTGTGTATGTTGTCAGTGTGTAACAGTGTGTATGTTGTCGGTGTGTAACAGTGTGTATGTTGTCGGTGTGTAACAGTGTGTATGTTGTCGGTGTGTAACAGTGTGTATGTTGTCGGTGTGTAACAGTGTGTATGTTGCCGGTGTGTAACAGTGTGTATGTTGTCGGTGTGTAACAGTGTGTACGTTGTCGGTGTGTAACAGTGTGTACGTTGTCAGTGTGTCACAGTGTGTACGTTGTCGGTGTGTCACAGTGTGTAAAAGTGTGTATGTTGTCAGTGTGTAAAAGTGTGTACGTTGTCAGTGTGTCACAGTGTGTACGTTGTCGGTGTTTCACAGTGTGTATGTTGTCAGTGTGTATGTTGTCAGTGTATAACAGTGTGTATGCTGTCAGTGTGTATATTGTCAGTGTGTAACAGTGTGTATGTTGTCAGTGTGTACGTTGTCAGTGTGTAACAGTCTGTATGTCCCTCCACCAGACCCCTCTATCAAGCCTGTACCCACTCTGGAGGTCGATCCGACTGTGTTCGAGAAGAGGTTCCTCAAGAAGATCCGAGATTTAGGAGAGGTAACACGTGTGTGTGTGTGTGTGTGTTTGACCGTGCCAGAGACAGTGTGCATATGCAAGTAATGTTAATTTTGATGTGAGTATGATACAAATGTTCTGTGTGTGTGTAGGGTCACTTTGGCAAGGTGGAGCTGTGTCGGTATGACCCCAGAGGGGACCGGACAGGGGAGCTGGTAGCAGTGAAGAGTTTAAAGCCAGAGAACAGAGAGGAACAGAGCAGTAACCTCTGGTGTGAGATAGGAATCCTTAAAGAACTTTACCACCAGAACATTGTCAAGTACAAAGGCATCTGTCAGGAGGAGGGTGAGCAGAGTATACACACACACACACGTATACACACACACACACACACACGTATACACACACACACACACACACACGTATACACACACACACACACGTATACACACACACACACGTATACACACACACACACGTATACACACACACACACGTATACACACACACACACACACACACACGTATACACACACACACACACGTATACACACACACACACACACACACACACGTATACACACACACACGTATACACACACACACGTATACACACACACACACACACACGTATACGTATACACACACACACACACGTATACACACACACACGTATACACACACACACACACACACACGTATACACACACACACACACACACACGTATACACACACACACACACACACACACGTATACACACACACGTATACACACACACGTATACACACACGTATACACACACACACGTATACACACACACACACACGTATACACACACACACGTATACACACACACACACACGTATACACACACACACACACACACACACGTATACACACACACACACACACACACGTATACACACACACACACACACACGTATACACAGACACACACACACACGTATACACAGACACACATGTATACACAGACACACATGTATACACAGACACACATGTATACACAGACACACATGTATACACAGACACACATATAAAAACGCACACATACACATGTATACACACACACACACACACATATATATATATACACACACACACACAGACACACATATATACACGCACACACACACACACACACACACACGTATACACACACACAGACACACATATATACACACACACACACACACACACACAGACACACATATATACACACACGTATACACACACACACACACGTATACACACACACACACACACACACACACACACACACACACGTATACACACACACACACACACGTATATACACACACACACAGACACACATGTATACACAGACACACATGTATACACAGACACACATGTATACACAGACACACATGTATACACGCACACACACACACACGTATACACAGACACACATGTATACACAGACACACATGTATACACGCACACACACACACACGTATACACAGACACACACGTATACACAGACACACATGTATACACAGACACACATGTATACACAGACACACATATATACACGCACACACACACACATGTATACACAGACACACATATATACACGCACACACACACATGTATACAGACACACATATAAAAACGCACACATACACATGTATACACACACACACACACACATGTATACACACACACAGACACACATATATACACGCACACACACACACACACACATGTATACACACATATATACACACACACACACACACACATATATATATACACACATACACACACACACACACACACACACACACACACACACGTATACAAACACACACATATATACACACGCACACACACACGTATACACACACACACACACGTATACACAGACACACATATATACACTTACACACACACATGTATACACAGACACACATATATACACGCACACACACACACACACGTATACACAGACACACATATATACACTTACACACACACACACATGTATACACAGACACACATATATACACTTACACACACACATGTATACACAGACACACATATATACACGCACATATATACACGCACACACACACATGTATACAGACACACATATAAAAACGCACACATACACATGTATACACACACACACACGCACACACACGTATACACACACACAGACACACATATATACACGCGCACGCACACACACACACACACACACACACACACACACACACACAGACACACATATATACACACACACACACACATATATACACACATGTATACACACACACACACACACACACACACATGTATACACACACACACACATACACATATATATATATATATACACAGACACATGTATATACACATATACACACCTACCAAACACACACCTCCGGCTTTGCCTCACTCCATCCTCTCTATCTGTCTGTCTTTGTGTGTAGGAGGCAGAGCCATCAAGTTGATCATGGAGTACCTGCCTGCTGGCAGTCTGAAGGAGTACCTCCCCCGCAACAAGAGCCAGACCAGCCTGAAGACCCTATTCAGTTATGCTGTCCAGATCTGTCAGGTACTACAATCCTAGCACCACTACCTAACATACCCTTAATCTAACACCACTACCTAACATACCCCAAACCCAGAGCACCACTACCTAACATACCCTTAATCTAACACCACTACCTAACATACCCCTAACCCAAACCCAGAGCACCACTACCTAACATACCCCTAACTCTATTCCTAGCACCACTACCTAACATACCCTTAATCTAACACCACTACCTAACATACCCCTAACCCAAACCCAGAGCACCACTACCTAACATACCCTTAATCTAACACCACTACCTAACATACCCCTAACCCTATTCCTAGCACCACTACCTAACATACCCTTAATCTAACACCACTACCTAACATACCCCTAACCCTAGCACCACTACCTAACATACCCTAACCCTAACACCACTACCTAACATACCCCTAACCATAACCCAAGCACCACTACCTAACATACCCTTAATCTAACACCACTACCTAACATACCCCTAACCCTAATCCTAGCACCACTACCTAACATACCCCTAACCCTAATCCTAGCACCACTACCTAACATACCCCTAACTCTAGTGCCACTACCTAACATACCACTAACCCTAGCACCACTACCTAACATACCCCTAATCCTAGCACCACTACCTAACATAACCCTAATCCTAGCACCACTACCTAACATACCTCTAACCATAGCACCACTACCTAACATACCACTACCTAGCATACCCCTAACCCTAGCACCACTACCTAACATACCCCTAACCATAGCACCACTACCTAACATACCCCTAACCCTAGCACCACTACCTAACATACCTCTAACCATAGCACCACTACCTAACATACCACTACCTAACATACCCCTAACCCTAGCACCACTACCTAACATACCCCTAACCCTAGCACCACTACCTAACATACCACTAATCCTAGCACCACTACCTAACATACCCCTAACCCTAGCTTCACTACCTAACATAACCCTTACCATAAATCTAGCACCACTACCTAACATAACCCTTACCATAAATCTAGCACCACTACCTAACATAACCCTTACCATAAATCTAGCACCACTACCTAACATAACCCTAACACTAGCCTCAACCACAACCCTAACTCTGACCATTAACCCTTGTTGAACAGATCCCTAGACCTGACAGTGTTATAGGTATGTTGTGGGAATGGATAGGATAAATTCCAACCATCTCTGTGCCTCTGCTCTGTCCAGGGAATGGACTATCTGGGATCTCGGAATTACATCCACCGGGATCTGGCGGCCCGTAACGTTCTTGTGGAGAACGAGAGCACGGTGAAGATCGGAGACTTCGGACTGACCAAGAGCATCAAGGACAACGAGGGATATTACACGGTCAAAGATGACCTGGACAGCCCTGTGTTCTGGTGAGTGAGTGAGTGAGTGAGTGAGTGAGAAATAAGACTGAGTGTAGTACAGAGAGGGGAAGAGATATGAGAGGGAAAGGAAAGGATACTGACTCCATTTTGCATTTGTATTGACATGTGTGTCCTCCCTCTCCTCTCTGCTTGTGCCAGGTATGCCCCAGAGTGTCTGGTCCACTGTAAGTTCTACCTGGCCTCTGATGTCTGGTCCTTCGGTGTCACCATGTACGAACTACTCACCTACTGTGACTCTTCCGTCAGCCCCATGGCGGTCAGTACACACACACACACACACAAACACACCTGACAGCACAGCCTTCCGTCCCCTGATTGAGGCAGATAGCACCAGTCAATGCCCAGGGTGGCTCTGCCCACTACTGCCAGCCTGTACCGTAATACACACATGCAACTCCCTCATTGCTTAGAAAAACTGTCACAATATGTCCTTCCTCATTCCCACGAAGTCGCCATGATCAGTACATATGCATTGGGGCTTATTCATACACTTTACCACACTGTTCAATTTACAATAAAATAACAAGTAGTCTCTCATATATTACTGTCTTATGCAGTGCCTTCAGTAAGTATTCTCAACCCTTATCTTTTTCCAAATTTTGTTGTGTTAATTTTCAATTGAGAATTTGTGTCACTGGCCTACACACAATACCCCATAATGTCAAAGTGGAATTATATTTTTTGAAATTGTTACAAATAAATTCAAAAGGAAAAGCTAAAATGTCTTGTGTCAATAAATATTCAACCCCTTTGTTTGGCAAGACTAAGTAAGTTCAGGAGTAAACGTGCTTTTCAAGTCACATAATAAGTTGCATGGATTCACTATGTGTGCAATAATGGTGTTTACCATAATTTTGTCTCTGTACCCCACACATACAATTATCTGTAAGGTCCCTTAGTCGAGCAGTGAATTTCAGACACAGATTCAATCACAAAGACAAGGGAGGTTTCCTATGGCTCGCAAAGGAGATATTGAATATCCTTTTAAGCATGGTGAAGTTATTAATTAGGCATTGGATGGTATATTAATACACACAGTCTAAGGCGCTGCACTACTACAGATGTGGGTTCGAGCCCTGTCTGTGTCGCAGCCGGCCGCGACCGGGAGACCCATGAGGCGACGCACAATTGGCCGGCCGGGTTGTCCTTGTCCCATCGCGCTCTAGCATCTCCTGTGGCGAGCCGGGCGCATGCACGTTGACTCAGTCGCCAGGTTTACGGTGGTTCCTCCGACACATTGGTGCGGCTGGCTTCTGGGTTAAGCATTCATTGTGTCAAGAAGCAGTGCGGCTTGGTGGGTTGTGTTTCGGAGGACGCACGGCTCTCAACCTTCGCCCCTCCTGAGTCCGTACGGGAGTTGTAGAGATTGGACAAGACTGTAACTACCAATTGGATATGACGAAATTGGGCAGAAAATGGGAAAAGCAGTAAGGCACTAAATTAAAACTTTAAAAAATGTGTCAAAGAAATTAACTTTATGTCCTGAATACAAAGTGTTATGTTTGAGGCAAATCCAATGTGCAAATATTGTACAATCCAGGTGTGCAAAGCTCTTATAGACTTACCCAGAAAGACTCACAGCTGTAATCACTGCCAATGTTGATTCTTACATGTATTGGCTCAGGGGTCTGAATACTTATTTAATAAAGTGTTCTATTTTTCATAAATGTTTTATAACTGTTAGAACATTTCTTCCACCTTGACATTGTAGAGTATTTTGTGTAGATCGTTGGCAAAAAAATGACAATTAAATCCATTTTAATCCCATCTTGTAACAAAATGAGAAAAATGTAAAGGGGTGTGAATACTTTCTGAAGGCACTGTATGTTGTCTACAGACTGTTTTGAAATAGGTTAGAGAATGTTAAATGTAATGTAGAGGTAAGGTTGGATGACTAACAATACAACTCTAAATCACTCCAGTCCTCACTGGCTAGATTTCAGGGGTCAATTAATTTCATCACGTTTCCATGGTGACTAATCTCTAATCTCCCTCATCTTCACCCGACCTGTCCCCACAGGTGTTCTTGAAGATGATTGGTCCCACTCAAGGCCAGATGACTGTGACACGACTGGTCAAGGCACTGGAGGAGGGGAAGAGGCTGCCCCGCCCTGAGAGCTGTCCTGGAACGGTAGGACCTACCTACCTACCTACCTACCTACCTACCTACCTGATAGTTATGATAACAATGAATTTTTTTTAACTTAACTTTTTGGTAGATGTTCAATAGACAACTTTCCAAGTCAAATGTGCTCTCATTCAGTGCTGTATTGTCCTGGCGAGAACAATGTATACAGTTACACATTTTTTGATGTTGTGACTATTGCAATAGCTCTAAAGCAATTGGGCTCAGACACCGAAAACTGTCATTTTTTCCATTTTGTCTGTGGATTTTATGTTTAGCCCCTACTATATTTTTCACTAATTGGTCTTTTGACCAATCAGATCAGCTCTGCAAAAAATATCTGCTGTGAAAAAATCTGATTAGACCAAAAGACCAATTAGTGAAAAAAAATCAGAATTGGGCGGCCTGTATAAACGCATGTATCTGGCCTAGTTGTCTGGCAGGTGTATGAAATTGTTTCTGTAACTTATGTTAGTTATGATAATGTTGTCTTGCAGGTGTATGAGCTGATGAGCAAGTGTTGGGAGAGCACCCCTGAGAGGAGGATCACCTTCAAGAGCCTCATCGACGAGTTCACCCGCATGCTTGCCAACAACAGCCTGTAACGACGGCAACCACCCTCTACGCAAAGCCTTACCTACCACAGATACAATCCCAGGGGTCAAGGGTCACAGACTATGGTGACCTGGACCAAAAAAACACATCAGAATCAGTGCTGCTTCAAGACACTTTTTCTTTCACGCCGTTGTTGGCATCCCCTATATTTACACTTCAGTTTTTTCCCCAGGAGATATTATACTAGAGATATATATATATATATATAATGGAATAATATGGAATTAAACATTTCAGAACACGTAGCTTTGATCCCTCGCTGAATGTACACTGAGCTGTGTACACCTCTGTCACCTGGGACCCACCACTGTCTGACCTTTCACCTTTTATCAAAACATATCAGCTCTGCCTTTTTCATATTGCCGTGTATGTATGGACCTGTATCATTATAATCATTTCTAATATGGAGAAAAGGGTTGAAGAAAAAGAGGGAAAGAGGCCCTCAATTGGACCTGTGCAAGATGGACTCTTCTCTGTGAAGGACTCTGGGAAAGGATTGCTACGGCCACTGTGAAGATGACACAGTGATAAAGCCAACGAAATGTAAGTAAGTGAACAGGATTCTGACATCATTCCTGTGACTGGTGAAACGTATGGGATACTGGTGAAATATCAAATCACATTTTATTTGGCAAATTCTTTCTAAACAACAGGTGTAGACTAACAGTGAAATACTTACTTACGGGCCCATCTCAACAATGCAGTGAGAAAGAAAAAGAAATGCATAATGAGTAACGAGATGTGTGGGATATAGCATGCTGTTAGCAGTGGGTTGGATTGGGATAAAGGATACTGTTAGAAGTGGGTTGGATTATGATAAAGGATACTGTTAGCAGTGGGTTGGATTGGGATAAAGGATACTGTTAGCAGTGGGTTGGATTATGATAAAGGATACTGTTAGCAGTGGGTTAGATTGGGATAAAGGATACTGTTAGCAGTGGGTTGGATTATGATAAAGATTACTGTTAGCAGTGGGTTGGATTGGGATAAAGGTTACTGTTAGCAGTGGGTTGGATTGGGATAAAGAATACTGTTAGTAGTGGGTTGGATTATGATTAAACATACTGTTAGCACTGGGTTGGATTGGGATAAAGGTTACGGTTAGCAGTGGGTTGGATTATGATAAAGGATACTGTTAGCAGTGGGTTAGATTGGGATAAAGGATACTGTTAGCAGTGGGTTGGATTATGATAAAGGTTACTGTTAGCAGTGGGTTGGATTGGGATAAAGGTTACTGTTAGCAGTGGGTTGGATTGGGATAAAGAATACTGTTAGTAGTGGGTTGGATTATGATTAAGCATACTGTTAGCACTGGGTTGAATTGGGATAAAGGTTACGGTTAGCAGTGGGTTGGATTATGATAAAGGATACTGTTAGCAGTGGGTTGGATTATGATAAAGGATACTGTTAGCAGTGGGTTGGATTATGATAAAGCATACTGTTAGCACTGGGTTGGATTGGGATAAAGGATACTGTTAGCAGTGGGTTGGATTATGATAAAGCATACTGTCAGCAGTGGGTTGGATTATGATAAAGCATACTGTTTACATTGAAGTGAGGAGGATGGGAAAGTAGTACCAGTGATAGACTCTTGAGGGCAGTATAGCTTTACTTAAACTTTACTGTAATTGCTCATATTTCTTAACAGCTTCTTAAGTACAGCCATAATGTGTATGTCCGATATTTCATTTGTCTTTATTTGAATATATAATAAATAACTTGTGTGTGGACAGAAGGAAGGTACAGAGCCTACAAAAGATGTGATTTGAGACCATCTAACCGGTAAAACCACAGAAATAGAATTAGCGAAACAGACATTGCTGTATGTATTGACTTTCATAGGCCAGTATTGCCTACAGCAGTGGAGGCTGGTGGCAGGAGCTATAGGAGGGCGGCACATTGTAATGGCTGGAATGGAGTTCATGGAATGGTATCATACACATCAAACATATGGAAACCACGTTTGACTCCGTTCCATTTAAAATCTTGGAAAATGTGATATTGAGAACGTGTGTGTAAAGCAGGTGCGGGACAGACAATGTGTGCACTCATACAGCGAATGAGATGCAAGAAGAAAATGTCACACAATCGTTTTTTGAGTTTCAGTCCATGTTTATTCTGGAATGTAAAAGACAATTTCTTCTGCTCATAAAGAAGATAAAACAAGAAAATGATGACTGATGGAAACATTTACATAAATACATAATGACTGATAGAAACATTTACATAAATAAAATCTAAAATGTTGTTTTTTTTGCCTTCTATTCTGTGTAAAATTCCAAAAACGACAAACGCAATATTAACTATTGAAAACATATATTTCTATATTACACCAGTAAATATGCATGCTAAAATTCAATTGCTTCTAGAAGTAGCTTATTCACAGTAAAGCAATATCAACGTAGTTGTGATATAAAATATTGCAAAATCTACGGTAGAGATTTCAGGTCCGAAAAAATCCACTTAAAAAAACCCAGTAGTAAGCAAATAGCACACCCAATCTGAGTCCACAGCCTTTAAAATGTTCTGTTCAGTCGTAAAGACTTCAGTATTGCAAAGCTGATCTCACACACACACACACACACACACACACACACACACACACACACACACACAGTTCATATGGCTCAGTACCATAGGTACAGGCTCACTTTTTGTGCTCACCCAGTGTAGTACCAACACTGTTGTCAACGCAGCCTATAGACACATTAAACTAGATGATTCTCCTACAACACTGACCGTGTACCTTGTTTCCATTCATTATAACAATATGCCTATTATAAAAGCACTAAGATGAGAGATGCTCAAATCTGGACTGTGAGAAAAATTCCACTGCTGATTCCCATTCTACCCCTTTAACCAGGGCTTGCTTTGACCTGGAACATCATAAACGGTATACACTGACTGTACAAAATACTGCTCTTTCAATCAGTGTTGATGAAGGGGAAGAGACCGGTTAAAGAAACATTATTAAGCCTTGAGACAGTTGAGACATGGATTGTGTATGTGTGCCATTCAGAGGGTGAATGGGCAAGACAAAAGATTTAAGTGCCTTTGAACGGGGTATGGTAGTAGGTGCCAGGCTCACCGGTTTGAGTGTCAAAAACTGCAACGCTGCTGGGCTTTTCACGCTCAACAGTTTCCTGGGTGTATCAAGAAGGGTCCACCACCCAAAAGACATCCAGCCAACTTGACCCAACTGTGGGAAGCATTGGGGTCAACATGGGCCAGCATCCCCGTGGAACGCTTTCGACTTCTAAGAAAAGAGGGAGACAGAGAGATGTCCTGCAGAGGGAAAGAGGTATCTGTGACTGTGACTATCATCCCTACTACTATATGGTAACAGACCTGGAGCCTACCACACTCATATATACACACACACACACACACACACTCAGCAGCCAGAGACAGACCAGAGAAAAAGAAAGGAATCTAAATGGAATGACAGGCTGAGCTAGCAGCTGGAGCTGTTTTTCTCTCTTTCTCTCTCTCCCTCTCTGCTGTCTGTTACCCTCATACCTGCCAAAAGCAGGTTATTAACGCACACATACAGTCATTCACACACTCACAAAAAGCACAGACTACACTGAATAACTATAAAAACCTATGGACCTGCTATAGGCAAAGAGGGAATACGAGCAGGTGAAAAACATACAGGCACAGTGGCTTTAGAGAGAAAAGGCTAATACAATCACCGGAGGGCCATTAAAACAACACAGACTGGCTTAAAGTGCCTGAATACAGACAGACATTATGACCTGCCTGGTTCTGCCTTTTACAGACACTATGACCTGCCTGGGTCTGCCTTTTACAGACACTATGACCTGCCTGGGTCTGCCTTTTACAGACACTATGACCTGCCTGGGTCTGCCTTTTACAGACACTGACTCAGACAGAGAGACAGACTCCGACGGTCACACACAGATAAATAAATAAAGAAACTACAGACACTTCTAAGCATTGCCTTTTAAAGACGTGGTAGAAGCTAGCAATCGGCTGGCTGGAAAAGCCCAACACACACACACACACACACACACACTTGCACCCTTGCTTGCACACACACAGTAAAAATAAAAGTATGGGTCCAAGTCAGTGTAACAAAGCACTGAAAGGGGTATAAATATGTTACAGATTCGCCCGTTAATAGCATGTTATATGACATCACTAAAAACATCAGCGCTTCAAATCAAGTAACATGACACAGGAGAACGCAGCCTCTTCAGCTCAGAATGGAGGATGAAAACAGACAGAGAGAGAGGGGATCAGAGTGGAGGATGAAAACAGACAGAGTAGGGATCAGAGCGGAGGATGAAAACAGACAGAGAGAGAGAGAGAGAGAGAGAGAGAGTAGGGTTCAGAGTGGAGGATGAAAACAGACAGAGAGAGTAGGGATCAGAGTGGAGGATGAAAACAGACAGAGAGAGAGAGAGAGTAGGGTTCAGAGTGGAGGATGAAAACAGACAGAGAGAGTAGGGTTCAGAGTGGAGGATGAAAACAGACAGAGTAGGGTTCAGAGTGGAGGATGAAAACAGACAGAGACAGAGAGAGAGAGAGAGAGAGAGGGGATCAGAGTGGAAGATGAAAACAGAGAGAAAGAGAGAGAGAGAGAGAGAGGGGTTCAGAGTGGAGGATGAAAACAGACAGAGAGAGAGAGGGGATCAGATAGAGAGAGACAAGGAGATGAAGAAAGATGAAAAGAAACTGACAGATTGATTGATTGTAGCAGACAACACATTGAGTGGTAATGCCCTTGCATGCCCTCATGTTGGCATTGTGTTATTTGTTGGTACAGTGGTTGTTGTTATTGCCTGGGTCTAAGGCTGAAGACCTGTGCCAGCACTTAACATGGTGCTAAAGCCCTCATCCCATGCCCTCTCCTGGGGCCTTCGTACCTCTAATACCCCCTCTGTCAGACCACAAGGGTTGGATTTCAGTGCCTCTAACAACCCCTCTGTCAGACCACAAGGGTTGGATTTCAGTGCCTCTAACAACCCCTCTGTCAGACCACAAGGGTTGGGTTTCAGTGCCTCTATCACCCCCTCTGTCAGACCACAAGGGTTGGGTTTCAGTGCCTTTTCACTTTCACTGTACCACAGGGGTAGGCAATCCTGGTCCTGGAGTGCCGCAGGCACTTCATGTTTTTGATTTAACTGACCTGGAAGACCAGGTGTGTTGAATTTAGTCAATCACTGAACTGATCAATTATCTCAGTTGGTCAGATGTGGTGCCAAGTTGGAACAAAATCCTACAGTGCCTTAAGCACTCCAGGAACAGGGTTGTCTACCCCTGCTGTACCACATGAATCTCAAGGGGATTAATTGAAATTCAATTCATGGCTTGATGAAAATTTGTGATAATTTTTTATACATAGGCTTCTGTCTTTTTATTTTCTGAATTGACTGAATCAAAATGGAATTGACTCCAATCTCTGAGATAATTCAACATGGCTACTCTCCTGAATCTTTCTGTTCCCTGTTTCATTTCTAATGGCAGCTTTAGAAATTTCCCCTCGGGGATCAATAAAGTACCAATCTATCTATCTAAGCAGTATTAAAGCGTTGGTTGATTTGTTTGTGTTTCCACAGCCCTTCCCATCCAGAAAAGTCATTTAAAAAACAGCAGAAGAAGAGAGATGCCTGGGAACCGTTTCTGTTCTTTATTGCATTTATCGACTGAGCCAGAGCCACTGTTCAATGGCCCCTACAGAAAAACAGCCATTATAAACAGTGGAAGGTTTCCATCCTGTAGTTATCACACACAGGGCCATAAGAAGAAGGCCTAGGTCTAGGAAATGTCCATCCACTAGCTAGTAATACATGGCTATATGGACTCAGTGAAGTGTCCACTCAGTGACTATTGTAATGGCTATAAGGTACCAAGTTAGGTGTCCATTCATTTGCTAGTATACCAGACCAAAGGGAGCCTATAAGTGTCCATTGTTCAAGGTTAAAAGAAGTGATTATCTCTTTCCCTGTGTCTCTGAGTTTCCAGGGTAGCCCAGCCTTCTTCTACCCTGGGAATGACTGATCACTCCTACCCTTATAGCACGGCACAACACTCACACATGCACACACCTCATCAAGGTCTCCGCAAAGAGAGGGATAAAGGAGAGCTTAGGAAGTCAGAAAAGGAGAAAGACACTGAGGAAGAGAAAAACATGTCAGTTACAGTGAGTCATAAAATCATCTCTGTCTGCAACACTGGCCCGTTTCCCCCGTTTGAAGAAAAGTGCACAGAGAGATTAGAAACACAGAGAGAGAGAACTGACTACACACTGACTGGCCTTCAACAAGGCAGACTGACTGACTGGCAGACTGACTTACTGGCCTTCAACAAGGCTGACTGACTGACTGGCAGACTGACTTACTGGCCTTCAACAAGGCTGACTGACTGGCAGACTGACTGACAGAAGCAGCTCACATACATTAGAAACAATGTACAGAAATGATTAGTCAAGAAACATTTACACATCAACTGAGAAGAGTTCAGAGTTCAGAGTTAAGGCTTGAACAGGACAAAAGCAACATAGTGGTCTGTGTGTGTACAAACGTCATACAACACGGGTTCAGAGAGAGAGAGGGAGGTCAAAGGTCATCTCTAGATCCTCTTCTTCTTGAAGTAGTCAGCGTACTGCCCCCCCAGCCCCTGGGAGTGCTGCCCCACGTACACCCCCTCTGATGTCATATCATGCACCGCCAAGTGAGGGTACTCCCGCTTCTGCCCCCGAGCCGCCTGATTCTGAGAGAGGAGAGAGAGAGAAGATCATTGGCTTGTTCACCCAGCTACTATATAGAAGGCGGAGAAATTACAGGTGCATCAAAACTGACTGAAAAACATCACTACCGGCTACCACCTGGTCCTCTACCCTGCACCTTAGAGACTGCTGCTCTATGTACAGTACATAGTCATTAAACACTGGTCACTTTAATAATGTTTACCGTTTTACCCACTTTATATGTATGTACTGTATTCTAGTCATGGCTCATCTTATACAACTACTGCTGTTCACACCTTTTCTATTCATATACTGTCTATACACACCATTTACACGTATATACAGTACTAGTCAAAAGTTTGGACACAGCTACTTATTCCTGGGTTCTTCTTTATTTGTACTATTTTCTACATTGTAGAATAACACATATGGAATCATGTAGTAACCAAAAAAGTGTTAAACAAATCAAAATATATTTTATATTTGACATTATTCAAAGTAGCCTGCCTTTGCCTTGATGACAGCTTTGCACACTTTTGGCATTCTCTCAACCAGCTTCATGAGGTAGTCACCTGGAATACATTTAAAGTCCATAATGGCAAGAACAACTCAACTAAGCAAAGAGAAACAACAGTCCATCATTACTTCAAGACATGAAGGTCAGTCAATCTGGAAAAGTTTGAGCGCTATGATGAAACTGGCTCTCATGAGGACTGCCACAGGAATGGAAGACCCAGAGTTGCCTCTGCTGCAGAGGATAAGTTCATTAGCGTTACCAGCCTCAGAAATTGCAGCCCAAATAAATGCTTCACAGAGTTCAAGTAACAGATACATCTCAACATCAACTGTTCAGATTAGACTGCGTGAATCAGGCCTTCATGGTCAAATTGCTGCAAAGAAACCACTACTAAAGGACACCAATAAGAAGAAGAGACTTGCTTGGGCCAAGAAATACGAGCAATGGACATTAGACTGGTGGAAATCTGTCCTTTGGTCTGATGAGTTCAAATTTGAGATTTTTGGTTCCAACAACCGTGTCTTTGTGAGACGCAGAGTAGGTGATCTCTGCATGTGTAGTTCCCACTGTGAAGCATAGAGGAGGTGTAATGGTGCTTTGCTGGTGACACTGTCAGTGATCTATTTAGAATTCAAGGCACACTTAACCAGCATGGCAATCACAGCAATCTGCAGCGATACGCCATCCCATCTGGTTTGCGCTTAGTGGGACTATCATTTGTTTTTCAAAAGGACCCAAAACACCTCCAGGCTGTGTAAGGGCTATTTGACCAAGAAGGAAACTGATGGAGTGCTGCATCAGATGACCTAGCCTCCACAAATCACCTGACTTCAACCCAATTGAGATGGTTTGGGATGAGTTGGACCGCAGAGTGAAGGAAAAGCAGCCAACAAGTGCTCAGCATATGTGGGAACTCCTTCAAGACTGTTAGATTTTCCAGGTGAAGCTGGTTGAGGGTCGGTAAGGGTAGGTAACAACATCTGCCACGCTGATCTTCAACACCGGGACTCCAACACCATCATTAAGTTTGCCGACAACACAACAGTGGTAAACCTGATCACCGACAATGATGATACAGCCTATAGGGAGGAGGTCAGCGACCTGGCCAAGTGGTGCCAAGATAACAACCTCACCCTCAACATGATCAAGACAAAGGAGATTATTTTAGACTACAGGAAAAAGAGGACTGAGCACGCCCCCATTCTCATCGACGGGGCTGTAGTGGAGCAGGTTGAGAGCTTCAAGTTCCTTGGTGTCCACATCACCAACAAACTATCATGGTCCAAACACACCAAGACTCAGGAGACTGTCTAGGTCCAAAAGGCTTCTTAACAGCTTCTACCCCAAAGCCATAAGACTCCTGAACAGCTAATCAAATGGTTACCCGGACTATTTGAATAGTTTATTTTTTACTTATCTATTTTTTACTGAACACTTATTTTTCTTAAAACTGTATTGTTGGTTAAGGGCTTGTAAGTAAGCATTTCACCGTAAGGTCTACACCTGTTGTATTCGGGGCATGTGTGCAAAGCTGTCATCATGGCAAAGGGTGGCTACTTTGAAGGATCTGAAATATAAAATTAATTTTTATTTGTTTAACACTTTTTTGGTTACTACACGATTTTCATATGTGTTATTTCATTGTTTTGATGTCTTCACTATTATTCTACAATTTAGAAAATACTAAAAATAAAGAAAAAACATGTGTGAGTAGGTCTGTTCAAACTTTTGACTGGTACTGTAGAGACATGAATTCAGCTCAAGTGTCTGGGTAACACTGGGACTACTCTTTACTTATATCACTGTAGAAAGTTTCATTATAGCAATTGCATTGGTTCTCTCACTTCCATGTCGTTACTGGAGTCTGGCCATAATGAGTACAGTCATCATCCTCATAATCATCATCCTCATAGTCGTCCTCATCATCATAGTCCTCATCATCATCTTAAAAGTCCTCATCATCACTTACGTAGTAGTACTGGTTCCATTCATTGGTGGCTTGGGTGTGGGCACTCTGGGTGTGTGTGGTGGAGCTGGGTGGATGTGTGTGTGTGGCGTGAGGAGGAGTGGCTATGAAGCCTGGCATCATAGGGATGGCGCTGTAGGTGGGCAGCATCGACTGGGCACTGCCGTTACTGACCGCATGGAGAGACACACCCAGCGACTTACACACATCAGCCTCCTGTGAGAGAGAGAGAGAGAGAGAGAGAGAGAGAGAGAGAGAGAGAGAGAGAGAGAGAGAGAGAGAGAGAGAGAGAGAGAGAGAGAGAGAGAGAGAGAGAGAGAGAGAGAGAGAGAGAGAGAGAGAGAGAGAGAGAGAGAGAGAGAGAGAGAGAGAGAGAGAGAGAGAGAGAGAGAGAGAGAGAGAGAGAGAGAGAGAGAGAGAGAGAGAGAGAGAGAGAGAGAGAGAGAGAGAGAGAGAGAGAGAGAGTTATTGAACGTATGGTGAAACTCACTCGACTGACAGGGCTTACTCACATCCACCTACTATTATTACACACACCAACCCTCCTTAGTCTTATGATGTGACACCTGCTCTGGTGTGGACAGACAGCCTCTTCCAGCACGACACCGGTGTACTGGGTTGAGGTGAGGAGTGTCATGCTCCCCAAATAAACACACCAGCATCTAAATACCACAGCCCCTCCACACTGGGGGGGGGGGGTCACTGACATACCACTAGGATGGATTACACCCCAGGAGGGAGCATAAGAAGGATACAGGGAGGGGGGATAGAGAGAGACCTGACAAGGATGGGATATACTGTAGTGTGAGCTGGGGGATGGGGTAACAGCCAGGGATGGGACAGTGTTAGATGAATGGGATATAGTGTGAGCTGGGGGATGGGGTAACAGCCAGGGATGGGACAGTGTTAGATGAATGGGATATAGTGTGAGCTGGGGGATGGGGTAACAGCCAGGGATGGGACAGTGTTAGATGAATGGGATATAGTGTGAGCTGGGGGATGGGGTAACAGCCAGGGATGGGACAGTGTTAGATGAATGGGATATAGTGTGAGCTGGGGGATGGGGTAACAGCCAGGGATGATACAGTGTTAGATGAATGGGATATAGTGTGAGCTGGGGGATGGGGTAACAGCCAGGGATGGGACAGTGTTAGATGAATGGGATATAGTGTGAGCTGGGGGATGGGGTAACAGCCAGGGATGGGACAGTGTTAGATGAATGGGATATAGTGTGAGCTGGGGGATGGGGTAACAGCCAGGGATGGGACAGTGTTAGATGAATGGGATATAGTGTGAGCTGGGGGATGGGGTAACAGCCAGGGATGGGACAGTGTTAGATGAATGGGATACAGTGTGAGCTGGGGGATGGGGTAACAGCCAGGGATGGGACAGTGTTAGGTGAAAGCTACAGGCTAAGTGATGATGTTCATGTGTATTACAGTAAGGCTATACTACATCTAGAGAAAGAAGGGGAGAGTAGGGTGTGTTAGGGTGGGCACTGGTGTACCTTTATGCATAGAGAAGATAGATTGGAGTTCTAAGTTCTCTGGGTTGGAGGTGTTGACTAGTAGGGTTTGGATATGTGGGGTGTGCGTTTTGGAGGCTTGGCATTCTGGGTTGCTGGATCGAATCCCTGAGCTGACAAGGTAAAAATCTGTCATTCTGCATCTGAACAAGGCAGGTAACCCACTGTTCCTAGGCCGTCATTGTTAATTAGAATTTGTTCTTAACTGACTTGCCTGGTTAAATAAAAAATCAAATGCAATTCTCTCATGACAGACTGGGTTCTGAGATTAGAGGCTTGGTATGTGACTGTGTGTTTTGGGGACTATGACATTCAGCACTGCGTCTTAACAGTGACATTGTGTACTGCGCTGTAGTGTACCTTGGTGGGGTCTCTGTGCTGGTAGGCCTGGGGAGGTGGCTGGGTCATGGGAGGCTGAGAATAGTACTGACTGACAGCCTGCATGTAGGAGCTGTAATCTCCATAGGACGGCACCGCCGCAACAGCCTGCTGCAACACAACAGGGATATGTCACACACACACACACACACACACACACACACACACACACACACACACACACACACACACACACACACACACACACACACACACACACACACACACACACTTCCCTACACAGGCAGGCAGGTGGATAAGTGGGAGTCAGTGGGCAGGAGGCAGACAGACACACATTACACACAGACCCACATACACAGACACACATTATACACAGACACACATTATACAGTCACACATTACACACAGACACCCATTATACAGACATGTAAAACTTAACTGCTTCCCACCCTACTTTACATACTGTACTGTCCTACATGTTGCTTAGGTTGAAATACCTGTGTGTTATGATTGTGATCAGTATACTCCTGGGGGATAATACAGTAACTGAGTACACACTACACTAACCTGTGTGTGCTCCTTGTTATAGTCCATAGTTTGGTTCTCCTGGGGGACGGTGATGTAGCTTTGGCCTTGTGCTTGGTAGTGCTGGTACCACTGCTGCATAGCCTCCTACAATTAAATCACATTACGTTACAATCACATTACGTTACAGACAGATGGAGAGAACGATGGTACTGTAGTGCTGCGTGTTGTTTTGGTAACATTGCATTACTAATTTCCAGTGCCAATAAAGCTTATTTGGATTTCATTAGAGTAGAGGAAAGTGGATAGTATGGTGGTTGAGAGAGAGAGAGAGAGAGAGAGAGAGAGGAGAGAGATTCTCTCTATTGCTTTATATGGTGTAGCAGTGTGGGGGAGTGGAGCACCAGATGGAACAGAATACACACTGCCAAACATTCAGTATCTCTCTCTCCTCTCTCTCTCTTCCTTTACCCATCTCTCTCTCTCTCTTCCATTACCCATCTCTCTCTCCTCTCTCTCCCTTTCTTCCTTTACCCATCTCTCTCTCCTCTCTCTCCCTTTACCCATCTCTCTCTCCCTCTCTTGATCTCTCTCTCTCCATCTCTCTCTTATTCTTCCTTTCTCTCTACATAACTCTATTTCTCCCCAATCTCTCACTTTTCACTACCCCACTCTCTCTTTTTCTCCAATTGCAAAACCAACCTCTCTATGAGGAAGCACAGAAGACATACTGACTTACTGTGCAGAGCTCAGTTTGTGTGTGTGTGCTCACCCCTGCGTACACATGCGTGTCTGTGTGTGCATGTGTGTGTGTGTGTGCATGCGTGTGTGTGTGCATACGTGGGTGTGTGTGCCTGTGTGTGTGTGTGGGTGTGTTACCTGTGAGTATGCCTGGCTGTAGTGGCTGTAGTCTGCAGAGGTATCGGTGCTGTAGGGGGCTGGGGTATGGGAGGTGGAGGGTTGGGAGACAGGGGGCATAGCACTGTTGTACACCCCAACTAGAGGCTGCCCTACCTGGGCTTTACAGGCTGCTGGGGCTGCACGACAGACCAAACAACCACACAGAGAATACAGTCAAACACACACAGCCATAGTAAAAGGGGACATCATCTGTAAAAGTTCATATGATCGAGAGCATCCTGATATCACTGCCTAGTATGGCAACTGTTCGGCCTCTGACCGTAAGGCACTACAGAGGTTAGTGTGTACGGCCCAGTACATCACTGGGGCCAAGCTTCCTGCCATCCAAGACCTCTATTTATTTTTAAAAATTTTAAATTTAACCTTTACTTAACTAGGCAAGTCAGTTAAGAACAAATTCTTATTTACAATGACGGCCTACCCCGGCAAAACCCGGACGACACTGGGCCAATTGTGTGCCCCACTATGGGACTCACAATCACGGCTGGATTGTGATACAGCCTGGAATCAAACCAGGGTCTGTAGTGACGCCTCTAGCACTGAGATGCAGTGCCTTAGACCGCTGCGCCAATTGGGAGCCCTCTATGCCAGGCGGCATCAGAGGAAGAAATAGTTGAAGACTCCAGTCACCCTAGTCATGGACTTTTCTCTCTGCTACCGCACGGTAAGCGGTACTAGAGAGCCAAGTCTAGGTCCAAAAGGCTTCTTAGTATATAGCCTCCTCACATTGACTCTGTACCGGTACCCCGGTATATAACCTCCTCACATTGACTCTCTACCGGTACCCCTGTATATAGCCTCCTCACATTGACTCTGTACCGGTACCCCGATATATAGCCTCCTCACATTGACTCTGTACCGGTACCCCGGTATATAGCCTCCTCACATTGACTCTGTACTGGTACCCCTGTATATAGCCTCCTCACATTGACTCTGTATCGGTACCCCTGTATATAGCCTCCTCACATTGACTCTGTACCGGTACCCCTGTATATAACCTCCTCACATTGACTCTGTACCGGTACCCCTGTATATAGCCTCCTCACATTGACTCTGTATCGGTACCCCTGTATATAGCCCTCAAATTGACTCTGTATCGGTACCCCTGTATATAGCCTCCTCACATTGACTCTGTACCGGTACCCCTGTATATAGCCTCCTCACATTGACTCTGTATCGGTACCCCTGTATATAGCCTCCTCACATTGACTCTGTACCGGTACCCCTGTATATAGCCTCCTCACATTGACTCTGTACCGGTACCCCGGTATATAACCTCCTCACATTGACTCTGTACCGGTACCCCGGTATATAACCTCCTCACATTGACTCTGTATCGGTACCCCTGTATATAACCTCCTCACATTGACTCTGTATCGGTACCCCTGTATATAACCTCCTCACATTGACTCTGTACCGGTACCCCTGTATATAACCTCCTCACATTGACTCTGTACCGGTACCCCTGTATATAGCCTCCTCACATTGACTCTGTACCGGTACCCCTGTATATAACCTCCTCACATTGACTCTGTACCGGTACCCCTGTATATAGCCTCCTCACATTGACTCTGTACCGGTACCCCTGTATATAGCCTCCTCACATTGACTCTGTACCGGTACCCCTGTATATAACCTCCTCACATTGACTCTGTACCAGTACCCCGATATATAGCCTCCTCACATTGACTCTGTACCGGTACCCCGATATATAGCCTCCTCACATTGACTCTGTACCGGTACCCCTGTATATAGCCTCCTCACATTGACTCTGTACCGGTACCCCTGTATATAGCCTCCTCACATTGACTCTGTACCGGTACCCCTGTATATAACCTCCTCACATTGACTCTGTACCAGTACCCCGATATATAGCCTCCTCACATTGACTCTGTACCGGTACCCCTGTATATAACTTCCTCACATTGACTCTGTACCGGTACCCCTGTATATAACCTCCTCACATTGACTCTGTACCAGTACCCCGATATATAGCCTCCCCACATTGTCTCTGTACCGGTACCCCTGTATATAACCTCCCCACATTGACTCTGTACCAGTACCCCTGTATATAACCTCCTCACATTGACTCTGTACCAGTACCCCGATATATAGCCTCCTCACATTGACTCTGTACCGGTACCCCGATATATAGCCTCCTCACATTGACTCTGTATCGGTACCCCTGTATATAACCTCCTCACATTGACTCTGTACCGGTACCCCTGTATATAACCTCCTCACATTGACTCTGTACCAGTACCCCGATATATAGCCTCCTCACATTGACTCTGTACCGGTACCCCGATATATAGCCTCCTCACATTGACTCTGTACCGGTACCCCTGTATATAGCCTCCTCACATTGACTCTGTACCGGTACCCCTGTATATAGCCTCCTCACATTGACTCTGTACCGGTACCCCTGTATATAGCCTCCTCACATTGACTCTGTACCGGTACCCCTGTATATAGCCTCCTCACATTGACTCTGTACCAGTACTTCCTGTATATAGCCTCCTCACATTGACTCTGTACCGGTACCCCTGTATATAGCCTCCTCACATTGACTCTGTACCGGTACTTCCTGTATATAGCCTCCTCACATTGACTCTGTACTGGTACCCCTGTATATAACCTCCTCACATTGACTCTGTACCAGTACCCCTGTATATAGCCTCCTCACATTGACTCTGTACCGGTACTTCCTGTATATAGCCTCCTCACATTGACTCTGTACCGGTACCCCTGTATATAGCCTCCTCACATTGACTCTGTACCGGTAACCCTGTATATAGCCTCCTCACATTGACTCTGTACCGGTACCCCTATTGTTATTTTACTGCTGCTGTTTAACTATTTGTTACTTTTATTTTCTTAAAACTTCTTAAAGCATTCTTAAAGCATTGTTGGTTGAGGACTTGTAAGTAAGCGTTTCACCGTAAAGTCTACATCTGTTTTATTCGGCGCATGTGACAAATAACCTTTGATTTGATTTGATTTAAAACAAGCAACATGATTGAAAACAAGCAACTGGGTCATATCCATGAATGTGAAGTGTGTCCGGTGTGTGTGTGCGCGTGCACGTGTTCGGTGTGTGTGTACTTTACCTTGCAGCACCATGCCAGGTAGCACACTAGCTAGATTCAGGTATGGATTAGAAGGTAGCTTCATCTCTTTAGGGGGTTCACCCAGGAGAGAGGAATGACTGCTGGGAGCCTGGAGACAGACAGAGATGGATAACATGTTACCTAAGTAACTAAACCATATCATGAACAACCCACTGTGCATGATTTCTACAACTTCCATCATACTAATGCATCGTTAATGCATTCAACAATGCTGTAGATGTTCAATTCACACTATGTCTCACCATCAGCCCTCTATATAACTAACCACCCCATACAGCAGTGTGTCACTCAGTTTGTTATTCTATCACGTAACTTAAGGTCCAGTTTGTTATTCTATCACGTAACTTAAGGTCCAGTTTGTTATTCTATCACATAACTGAAGGTCCAGTTTGTTATTCTATCACGTAACTTAAGGTCCAGTTTGTTATTCTATCACGTAACTTAAGGTCCAGTTTGTTATTCTATCACATAACTTAAGGTCCAGTTTGTTATTCTATCACGTAACTTAAGGTCCAGTTTGTTATTCTATCACGTAACTTAAGGTCCAGTTTGTTATTCTATCACGTAACTTAAGGTCCAGTTTGTTATTCTATCACGTAACTGAAGGTCCAGTTTGTTATTCTATCACGTAACTTAAGGTCCAGTTTGTTATTCTATCACGTAACTTAAGGTCCAGTTTGTTATTCTATCACGTAACTTAAGGTCCAGTTTGTTATTCTATCACGTAACTTAAGGTCCAGTTTGTTATTCTATCACGTAACTTAAGGTCCAGTTTGTTATTCTATCACGTAACTTAAGGTCCAGTTTGTTATTCTATCACGTAACTTAAGGTCCAGTTTGTTATTCTATCACGTAACTTAAGGTCCAGTTTGTTATTCTATCACGTAACTTAAGGTCCAGTTTGTTATTCTATCACGTAACTTAAGGTCCAGTTTGTTATTCTATCACGTAACTTAAGGTCCAGTTTGTTATTCTATCACGTAACTTAAGGTCCAGTTTGTTATTCTATCACGTAACTTAAGGTCCAGTTTGTTATTCTATCACGTAACTTAAGGTCCAGTTTGTTATTCTATCACGTAACTTAAGGTCCAGTTTGTTATTCTATCACGTAACTTAAGGTCCAGTTCGTTATTCTATCATGTAACTTAAGGTCCAGTTCGTTATTCTATCATGTAACTTAAGGTCCAGTTCGTTATTCTATCATGTAACTTAAGGTCCAGTTCGTTATTCTATCATGTAACTTAAGGTCCAGTTCGTTATTCTATCATGTAACTTAAGGTCCAGTTCGTTATTCTATCATGTAACTTAAGGTCCAGTAACTTCTATCCTCCTCATGAACTCTACCCACAGTGGCAGTCAGATGTCGGTGGTACCTGGTTACATGGTGGACACACACACACAGACACACATAACAGACACATAACACACCTACATGGTGTTATGTGGGCTCTGTTATGGTGTTATTGGGACCCTGTAGCTCCTGTAAGAGGCTCTCCAGAGTGGGAGAGGACTAATGATGAAACTCAGGTCGTGCCATCACAGAGACAGAGACAGGGACAGGGACAGAGAGAGAGAGAGAGAGAGAGAGAGAGAGAGAGAGAGAGAGAGAGAGAGAGAGAGAGAGAGAGAGAGAAACAGAGAAAGAGAGCGATAGAGGGGGGGGGGTGCAAATGTGTGTTTGTGTGCGTCTATGAAAGAAGCCAGAGTTTCTGAGGGCTAAATCAGGCGAAAAGGCCCAAGGCCATAGAACACCACCTCATAAACAAATCAGAAGTGTCAGAGGAGTCAGAGACAGACAGAACACAGAGAGAGAGGAGGAGGAGCAGGAGAGAGAGAGAGACAGACATATTGAAAGAAAGAGACAGACGACAGTGTCTAAAACCAGAGAACCCTAGGGCCATCTCTCTCTCCCTCAAAGTGAAAGGGTGAAGGAGAGAAAGGAGAAAGGAGGAGGTGGACGGACAGACAGACAGTAGATAGGCAGAGACAAACAGACAAAGGAAAAAGAGGGAGACAGGAACCGACAGCCATGTAAACGAGAGGCAGAAGGGAGGGCAGGAGAGCTAGTGCTGGTGCTGGCGGGCAGAGGAGAGAGCTACCGGTAGCTCAGGCAATGCCAGCTCTAGAGCCTGTTGTGTTGTTGTGCCGTGTCTGTGCTCTATACTCACTCCACTAGCTTGGCTGCTCTCAGTGCTGCTGTAGCTGTGTAGACCGGGCTGGTGGCCACCTGGGGCATTGGGTGGTGGGGGGCCCAGCAAGTAGCTATGTCCCTGGGGCTGAGCGTTCACCGTGGTCCCAGGAGGCGCTGGTTGCCTGTCAGAGGCTGTGGTGTAGATGCAGGCCCCGTTCTGTACCCCTCCCTCAGCTGTGCCCAGGTGTGCCCGCGCCTGCAGATAGGGCATCATGCCCACTGCCGACACTGAGGCCTGACTGGACGTTGGCAGGGACTCCTGACCCAACTCTGTGGAGGTGGCGGGTAGAGAGGCAAGAGCGGTAGAGAGAGAGAGGGGGGGTGGGGGGGGGTGTAAAGGAAAGAGAATGGATAGAGGACAGTCACACCAGAATAGTATCATTCACAGACTGGTCCCCTCACTTACTGCTAGCCTAAAGTACACTACAGTCACAGTGCACACATTATAGTCCACATGCTGTGCTCAAGCTATAGGCTTTTCAAGACATTAGGTGCATCGTAACTATACTATCAAGCACTGTTAACTAAGCAATAAGGCCAGAGGGGGTGTGGTATATGGCCAATATACCACGGCTAAGGGCTGTACTTGGATACAGCCCACACATTTTGAGCTGCATATTTTTAGCTAAAAAAAATAAAATACAACTTGTCTTGCCTGTTTTGAATTTTATTTTGGCATTAACAAGTGTCACATATCAGTTTGCAAACAATGTAAAGAAATATAAAATCATTGAGTCGTATACAAACATGGTCTCTTTTTTTGCTTTCTTGAGTAAGGCAGCTTCAAAATGTACAGTCATGGTCAAATGTTTTGAGAATGACACAAGTATTGGTCTCCACAAAGTTTGCTGCTTCAGTGTTCTTAGATCTTTATGTCAGTAGTTACTATGGTACACTGAAGTATAATTACAAGTATTCCATAAGTGTCAAAGGCTTTCATTGACAATGACATTCAGTTTATACAAAGAGTCAATATTTGCAGTGTTGACCCTTCTTTTTCAAGACCTCTGCAATCCGCCCTGGCATGCTGTCATTTAACTTCTGGGCCACATCCTGACTGATGGCAGGCCATTCTTGCATAATCAATGCTTGGAGTTTGTCAGAAGTTGTGGGTTTTTGTTTGTCCACCCGCCTCTTGAGGATCGACCACAAGTTCTCAATAGGATTAAGGTCTGGGGAGTTTCCTGGCCATGGACCCAAAATGTAGATGTTTTGTTCCCCGAGCCACTTAGTTATCACTTTTGCCTTATGGCAAGGTGCTCCATCATGCTGGAAAAGGCATTGATCGTCACCAAACTGTTCTTGGATGGTTGGGAGAAGTTGCTCAAGGAGGATGTGTTGGTACCATTCTTTATTCATGGCTGTGTTCTTAGGCAAAATTGTGAGTGAGCCCACTCCCTTGGCTGAGAAGCAACCCTACACATGAATGGTCTGAGGATGCTTTACTGTTGGCATGACACAGGACTGATGGTAGCGCTCACCTTGTCTTCTCCAGACAAGGTGTTTTCCGGATGGCCCAAACAATCGCAAAGGGGATTCATCAGAGAAAATGACTCTACCCCAGTCCTCAGCAGTCCAATCCCTGTACCTTTTGCAGAATATCAGTGTGTCCCTGATGTTTTTCCTGGAGAGAAGTGGCTTCTTTGCTGCCCTTCTTGACAGCAGGCCATCCTCCAAAAGTCTTCGCCTCACTGTGCGTGTAGATGCACTCACACCTGCCTGCTGCCATTCCTGAGCAAGCTCTGCATTGGTGGTGCCCCGTTCCCGCAGCTGAATCAACTCTAGGAGACGGTCCTGGCGCTTGCTGGAATTTCTTGGGCGCCCTGACACCTTCTTCAATCTGATCAATCTTCATGACATTCTGGAGTATATGCAAATTGCCATCATCAACACTGAGGCAGCAAACTTTGTGGAGACCAATACTTGTGTCATTCTCAAAACTTTTGACCATGACTGTAGGTGTTTTATTCTAGCTCAGTGCTTTCTGTGGTGGTGGGGCAGCCAGCGGAAAATACGGAGTGTAGGGGTTGGTAATGCTCTCTAGTTGCGTCGTGATTGGCTCAGTGTTCTGTCACTCATGGGTTAGAGTTACATTAGAAGTGCCCATCCATGAAGGCTCAAGGTCATTGGTCACAGATAAAATAATGTTATATCTACAGTAGCTTTGATTGGACTAATCATGTCAACATCATACTTTAAAAATCTTAGCTAGCAGTCATCATCATGAATCAAGTCCACAATCTACTGGCAAATCCTTTTTAATCCTTGTCATATGAAGAGAAATTATAGATTAAAAAAAGTATCGGTGAGTTCCGGTTAGCATGGCGAGTGAGTGAGACGTGTCTGGGAGCGCTGTAGCACTATTTGCTTTTTTTGCTTTACATTCGATCATCTATCACAGCATCTAGTTTAGTTGTTCTGTTTGTAAGTGTATACGTGTAGTTTAGTTACCTTTTCGTGTCGATTTCCACTTTTTATGAAGCCCAAGCGTGCAACGAAAGCTGTTCCTATAATGGCGGGTGTTGCATCATCTGACTCAGGCGCGGCCTCTGCATCCCTGTCTCTGGCGGTTACCCGGGCTGATCTCCAAGAGTTCCGTATAGTTCTGCTCGCGGATCTACCCGCCCTCATTGCTGCCCAAGTGCAGTCGGCTGTCAATGCCACACTGAAGCAGGCTATTGACGCGGCCCTAACTCCGATAACCTCCACTTTGAAAAATATCTGGGTCGCTGCGGAGACACAGGGCCGGCGTATTTCGGACCTCGAGCAGGGGCTATCCGACTACAGTGACCGGCTCGTTGCACTGGGGGAAACGGTCGCGCGCCTGGATGCTGCTAACAGTCATCTGGCGGACAAAATTGGAGATCTCGAGTCCAGATCGCGCCGCTGTAACCTGCGTGTAATCGGCATCCCGGAGAGGCAGGAGGGCGATAATCCGGTGGCTTTTATGTCCACATTCTTCAAGGAGGTCCTCGGAGGTGCTGTTGCGTCTATGCCTTTTGAAGTTGGACAGAGCGCATCGCCTAGACCCTCCTCCCGTCGGTGGCTTCGGCAGCATGAGGCCTCGGGTGATGATTGTTAAGTTCCACAATTTCACGGAAAAGGAGGCGATCATCTGAAGGCAGTCCAAGGAACAGCTGTACTACTGCGGCCAAACGGTCCACATTTTCCCCGACTTCACCTCCACTGTGGCCAAGAAGCGAGCTGCGTTTCTAGACGTGAAGCGCGCCCTTTTTGAGAAGGGAGTTCGGTTCTCGCTGCGGTTCCCTGATAGGCTGCATGTGGACCACAACGGCGAGGCTCTTCGTTTTGATTCTCCGGAGGAGGCACGAAGCTGGCTCAGCCGCCACTTTTCAAAACCTTGTTTGATATATTTTGTTTTTGAAGGACCACTGAGGCGACTTTTCTCTCCCACGGGACTGACTCATGGGATAGTGCAGCCTGACTCGTTTATCAGGTGCTTCACTTGTTTTTCCTCTCGCTGCTCTGCCTCTTTTGTATTGCTGTGCGGTGCTAATTTCAACGATACCTGTTTTGACATTGTTTTTTATTAAATGTTTTTATTCAGATAACTGTCGGGCTGCAGCGTTAAACATTTTTCTCAATAACTTTGGTTAATTTTGTTGGTGTTTGCCCGCGGGCTTGCTTGTATTGATTTAAGGTAGTCCCACTGTTACTGCTGCATTTGACTAGCTAGCTTACTGTTGTGGTTGTTATGGTAACACTGTAAACAGCAATCTGCTGCGAAAGTATCAAGCCCGCTATAGATTTTTTTCCATAAGGGCTGTTTCAGTCTGTTTGTTCGTGTGTGTGTACAAATATGTACATGTAGATGAGCGTGGGTCTAGGGGATGATTGCATAAATATACATATGTATTCGCGTGGGCATGCTTTTAAGTGTGAGTATGTATATGGTTGTGTGTGTACTACCGCGGCCAAAATATCCACATCTTCCCCGATGCAAGTAGTGTGTGTATATGCATATATGAGTCTATGTGTGCGTATCTGTATATAAATATGGATGTGGTGTGTGTGTGTATATCTTTTAGTACATTTGTATTCATGTATATACATACAGATACAGCTCTATGTTTTTATGTTAACCTGGACGTGTCCTCTGTGGCCCACGGATCCTCTGGAATTGATGTACAGCTTGTTAACGTGTGCTTGATGATCATAACATGTACTTATAGCTGGGTATGTATGCAAGTGTGTTATCACTGGGTTGTGTGTTTTGGGGTATTTGTGTGTGTACGCAGACTATGCATAATGCGTGCTGTTACTTGTTTTAGCGTTTGCATGTGCATATGTTGGCATTTGGGTGCGGACACCCATGCCTGGGTGTGTGTGTGCACCTATGTGTGTATTGGATGTATATTACTGTATAGATTTGTTGCTGTGTTGACTGTTCTTTTTAATAATTTTTTATTTTCCAACCAGATAGGTTCCACATATCACTCTCTTATATGGGAGACACTGAAAGCCTATCTAAGGGGGGTAATTATTTCTTACTCTTCTTATGTAAACTAAACCCGTAGGTCCAAAATTGAGGAGCTCTCTGCTGCCATTCTTGACCTCGACCGACAATATGCCTTGGCCCCTTCCTCCGAGTTATATAAGCAGCGCCTAAACCTACAATCTGAATTCAACCTTGTTTCTACTAAGGATGCTGAGCGGTTGCTTTTACACTAACAGGCAACCTATTTTGAACATGGGGACAGGGCCACTCGCTTGCTGGCACACCAATTGAAACGACATTCTGCTACGCGGCTTATTCCACAAATTACATAGTCCTCCCAAACGTTGATTTCAAATCCCAAAGGAATTAATGAGACCTTGACGTCGTTTTATTCCTCCCTGTACACGTCTGAGTTCCCCTCGGATGATACCAAAATGAAACAATTTCTGGACCTGTTGGACACCCCTACAATTCACACTGACTCTGCGACGCACCTTGATTCCCCTCTCAATCTTGAGGAAGTAGTTCTGTCTATTAAGTCACTGCAGAGCAACAAGGCCGCGGGGCCTGATGGATTTCCCACTGAGTTTTATAAGAAATTCCAGGTCAAGTTAGCACCCTTGTTACTATCGGTGTACAACGAGTCGCTGGAACGTGGCTCGCTGCCTCCAACCTTAACGCAGGCGTCCATAGCGCTACTACTTAAGAAGGGTAAGGACCCCACTTCCTGTTCTTCCTACAGGCCCTTAAGCCTCCTTAATGTTGATGTTAAGGTGCTTGCTAAGCTGTTAGCACAGCGCCTGGAAACGGTGCTACCGGTAATAATATCGGAGGAGCAAACTGGCTTTATCAAGGGACGACAGTCTTTTTTCAACATTCGTACTTTGTTGAATGTTATTTATTCCAAGCAAGTCTCTGAGTGTCCCGAGCTGGTAATCTCTCTGGATGCGGAGAAGGCCTTCGACAGAATTGAGTGGGACTATCTCTTTGCAGTCCTGGGAAAATTTGGGTTTGGGGACAAGTTTTGCTAATGGATCCGCCTACTGTACGCATCCCCTCAGGCCAGTGTCTGCACCAATGACACCCGTTCTGATTGTTTTGCTCTGGGACGCGGCACTAGGCAGGGGTGTCCTCTGTCCCCCCTGCTGTTTGCCATTGCAATTCAGCCTCTCTCTGTTGCCTTGCGGGCATCCCCTTTAATTCAGGGTGTTTCACGTGAGGGGGTTGATCACAGGCTGTCATTATATGCAGATGATTTGCTGCTCTATGTCAGTAACCCTGCGGTTTGTCTGCCCTCTATCCTATCTACTCTCGATACCTTTGGCTCTTTCTCGGGTTACAAGTTGAATCTCCAGAAGAGCGAATGCTTTCCAGTAAACCCGGCGGTGCTCCAGCTACGACAGTCTGATTTGCCTTTCCAGCTCAGCCGCTCTGGCTTTAAATAATATTCAGAGGTGGGGTAGTTTACCTCTTACACTTATTGGAAGGGTTAATGCTGTAAAAATGAATAGTCTGCCTAAATTCCTTTATCTTTTTCATTCTATTCCTCTTTTTCTGCCGAGGACCTTTTTTAAGTCAATCGACCAGGCCATCTCCTCATTCATATGGGCAGGCAAGGCACCTAGAGTCAGTAGATCTCTACTTCAGAGATGCAGATTTAGTGGAGGACTGGCTTTACCCAACTTCCTGTACTACTAATGGGCGGCCAATTTTCAGAAATTGCCCTTCTGGCTACATGCTTCAGATTCCCCATGGTGCCATCTTGAGTCCCGCTCCTGCATTAATACCTCTCTCCCTGCCCTGCTGTGCTCTCCTCTCCCGACAACCCATTCTCGCTATACTGGCAACCCTGTGGTACTCTCCACCCTAAAAATGTGGTTTCAGTTTCGACACCTCTGCATCCACCTTGGGCCCTATCGATAGGAACCATGCATTTCCCCCATCCGTAGTAGATATTGCCTTCTCCCTCTGGTCAAGAAGAGGCATTGGGACCTTCCAGGACATGTATGATGACAGAGGTTTTTTAAGTTTCCCTGACCTTTCCTCTAGGTGTACTTTGCCTCCATCGCACTTTTTCTGCTACCTTCAGGTGCACCATTTAGTTTCCTCCCAATTCCCTGGCTTCCCTGCCCCGCCCCCAAGTAGACCCTGGGATGCTATGCTGTCCCTGCTACCCCATCAGAGTGGGTTAATTTCTCAGATCTACTCATGCATCATGTCTCTGGACATACACTCTACAGACAAAACTAAATCAGCTTGGGAGCGGGAGATGGGGGTCAAGTTCACGCAGGAGTTTTGGGACGAGGCTACTGACAGGATACGATCCACAACACCTTGTGCTCGTCTGGGTCTTATTCAATTTAAGGTTGTACACAGGGTTAACTTGGCTGGGATATTTCCTGATGTAAAGGACGAGTGTGATAGATGCCAAGGTTCTCCCTGTGATCTCACTCATATGTTTGCCCCAGCTTACATCTATATTGGGACTCTATTTTTAAAGTCTTGTCTGAGGTGCTTGGTGTTTTCCTTCGGCCGGATCCCCAGATGGCTGTTTTTGGCATCCCTTCTGACTTGTCTTCCCTGACCCGTAAGCAGGTTGATGTTGTGGCATTCACTTCGTTATTGGCCCGGCGTAGAATTCTTTTAAACTGGAAATCGGCCCACACCCAACCCCCCCCCCCCCCTCCATCTCCCAGTGACTCGGGGACGTAATGTTTTTCCTGCAGCTGGAAAAAATCTAATTCTCGCTCAGGGTCACTAGTGCCAAATTCAGAAAGCAATGGCAACCCTTTGAATGCTTACAGAAGCTACCTTCTGACCAGTAAATTTAATTTAATTTATTTAATTACCCTTTGTCTTCTTCCCCTGTCTTTCTTTTTTCTTATCACTGTTATTTTCAATTTTTCAATTTCTTCTTTGCTGCTTTAGGTGTTTTGTCTGTGTCTGTGTGTGTGTGTGTGTCTGTGTGTGTGTGTGTGGGGGGGGGGGGAGTGGGGGGGTCAAACTGGTACAGATTTAAATGCGGTACACTTGGGGATAAGACTGTGGGGGGGGGGAGAAAAATAAAATTTGCATTGTTCTTATTGTTACTGAATACTGTCTGTTCAATAAACAAATATATAAAATTAAAAAAAACGTATCGGTGCTCATCGGCCATTTGACATAAACATTACACAAAAAGTTGGAAATCAGTGACTAACTGATTTGGAAGGAATCAGTGACTAACTGCAAGCATTGCAAATAAATCACTAGCCTGCTATTCAGTGGAGTGGCTGTGTCGTCCCAAGGGATCTTTTTTCTAATCTTAAAATTCTGAACATTCAACATTGACCATGCTGTTAATGAAGCATGATTTGTGCTGCGCTCAAAACAACTGTTTACTCGGAACTGGGAAATCTGGGACTGGGAAAATACGTTTTGAACGGACATCCAAATCGGATTTGTAAATCGGGAACTCTGCCCTCTTTCTAGAGCTACGACCTGAAGATCAGTGACGTCATTCCCAGTTGTCTTGAAAGCACCATAAATCCAGAGAATGACAGAATTTGCATTAATCATGTAATACAGTGGGGAGAACAAGTATTTGATACACTGCCGATTTTGCAGGTATTCCTACTTACAAATCATGTAGAGGTCTGTAATTTTTATCATAGGTACTCTTCAACTGTGAGAGACGGAATATAAAACAAAAATCCAGAAAATCACATTGTATGATTTTTAAAAAATAATTAATTTGCATTTTATTGCATGACATAAGTATTTGATCACCTACCAACCAGTAAGAATTCCGGCTCTCACAGACCTGTTGGTTTTTCTTTAAGAAGCCCTCCTGTTCTCCATTCATTACCTGTATTAACTGCACCTGTTTGAACTCATTACCTGTATAAAAGACACCTGTCCACACACTCAATCAAACAGACTCCAACCTCTCCACAATGGCCAAGACCAGAGAGCTGTGTAAGGACATCAGGGATAAAATTGTAGACCTGCACAAGGCTGGGATGGGCTACAGGACAATAGGCAAGCAGCTTTGTGAGAAGGCAACAACTGTTGGCGCAATTATTATTAAATGGAAGAAGTTCAAGATGACGTCAATCTCCCTCGGTCTGGGGCACCATGCAAGATCTCACCTTGTGGGGCATCAATGATCATGAGGAAGGTGAGGGATCAGCCCAGAACTACACGGCAGGACCTGGTCAATGACCTGAAGAGAGCTGGGACCACATTCTCAAAGAAAACCATTAGTAACACACTACGCCGTCATGGATTAAAATCCTGCAGAACACGCAAGGTCCCCCTGCTCAAGCCAGAGCATGTCCAGGCCCGTCTGAAGTTTGCCAATGACCATCTGGATGATCCAGAGGAGGAATGGGAGAAGGTCATGTGGTCTGATGAGACAAAAATAGAGCTTTTTGGTCTAAACTCCACTCGCCGTGTTTGGAGGAAGAAGAAGGATGAGTACAACCCCAAGAACACCATCCCAACCGTGAAGCATGGAGGTGGAAACATCATTCTTTGGGGATGCTTTTCTGCAAAGGGGACAGGACGACTGCACCGTATTGAGGGGAGGATGGATGGTGCCATGTATCGCGAGATCTTGGCCAACAACCTCCTTCCCTCAGTAAGAGCATTGAAGATGGGTCGTGGCTGGGTCTTCCAGCATGACAACGACCTGAAACACACAGCCAGGGCAACTAAGGAGTGGCTCCGTAAGAAGCATCTCAAGGTCCTGGAGTGGCCTAGCCAGTCTCCAGACCTGAACCCAATAGAAAATATTTGGAGGGAGCTGAAAGTCCGTATTGCCCAGCGACAGCCCCGAAACCTGAAGGATCTGGAGGTCTGTATGGAGGAGTGGGCCAAAATCCCTGCTGCAGTGTGTGCAAACCTGGTAAAGAACTACAGGAAACGTATGATCTCTGTAATTGCAAACAAAGGTTTCTGTACCAAATATTAAGTTCTGCTTTTCTGATGTATCAAATACTTATGTCATGCAATAAAATGCAAATTAATTATTTAAAAATCATACAATGTGATTTTCTGGATTTTTGTTTTAGATTCCGTCACTCACAGTTGAAGAGTACCTATGATAAAAATTACAGACTTCTACATGCTTTGTAAGTGGGAAAACCTGCAAAATCGGCAGTGTATCAAATACTTGTTCTCCCCACTGTATGCATGCGTGATATGTATACTGTAGCTAAGAAAGTAATACGAAGTGTATGTAAGTAAGCTGGTCTATTTTCCCCTCTTAATTTCACCTACTGTTCTGACTTAGTGGTGCACATGTAGCCTATAACCTGTTTTAGAGAAATGTAATCATTGAATATTGTAAGAGCTTTCATTGTCTGCTTATATGATCCCTTTATTTATCCTACGGTTCTAACTTGGTGTACAGGGAGAACACTGTAAGAACGGCCCATGTTCTGAATTCTGTCGCTGTACATTTCAAAAGTACTGAACAAATAGTTATATTGACTACATCCATCCTAGTTCGCTCATTAATGTCTTAATTGAAATTATCCGCTTGTCGTCCCCTTATGCCATAGTTTGTACATCTCAATTGTCAGTAGAAATCACATTTGTTTAAGCAAGTATGCTTTTTTAAAAGGCAGTAAATGGGGCTGAATGAACTGTTTCACTGCCAGACAAGGCTCCGCTGATAACAAGGTGTAGCAGTGGTAAGGTGTTGGGACTGCTGTTGGGACAGCTTTATGTAGGCCCTAACAGTTTGTGGGCACTGTTTGTCACCGTTATAGTGCAATTAATACATTGTTTAGTGTTGTGGTGTGTAGTGGCTTTGCTGGCATGCATCCCTCATATTTGTTTTGTTTGTTTGCCCCACCAAGATTTACCACTAACTCCCAAGGTGCCTTATTGCTATTATAAACGGGTTAGTAACATAATTAGAGCAGTAGAAAAATATTTTTTGTCATACTCGTGGTCTGATATACCACGTCTTTCAGCCAATCAGCATTCAGGGCTCGAACCACCCGGTTTATAATACAGTATACAGCGCCATATATCCAAAACTAAAATACCATTATCTACCCAGGAGCAAGTGAAGATTACATTAACTCAGGTTATGACATATCTGAATGGAACACCTCATATATTATTATATATTTACCAGCAGCACCGCAGCACAGAACACTACTCTGTTCCTCTGTTTCATCCTGCAATACCCAGATTACATTCATTCCAGCTGTTAATATCCCTGTGATGAATAACCTGCACAGCCCAGAGCAGCCTCAGCCTTTATGGGCCTGCAGCAAACAAAACAATACTAGCAAACAAACACTAGCAAACATAGATAAATGGATCACAACCACACTGATTTCAATACATTTGCATAAACAGTGACTTTCTCATTTGTAATATTTGAATTGTTTGGTCTGTTTGAGAAGAACAGTCACAGAGAGAGGCAGGACGTCCAGGCTAGGTCGTGCTAAGGGGGCTATAGGACTACGCGTACCCAGCCCAGGGCCTCACCAGTGGGGGAGTCACCCAGCAGACCCTTGCCCAGGGCCATGGGGGCTGGAGGTCTGAGACCCAGGACTTTCTGTAGGAGTAGACGAGAGGGGTCACCCAACAGACTAGATACCTAGGGAGGGGAAATACAGAGAGAGAGGGAGAGGGGAGGAGAAAGGGAGAAAGGAGGTGAAAAATAGGTGAATGATAGTGAGGCGAGTAGAGAGCAAGAGAGAAAGGGATCATGGGAGGAGAGAAGTAGAGGAAAAGCAAAAACAAAAGGTTGTGAGACTAATGCAGATCTCAACTGAACTCCACATACACACTGAGAGCAGTACTACATGCACAGCAGGATGGATGGAGCTAACAGAGCATGCAGCAGTGTGTTCAATTAAGAGATCTCTCTCTCTCTCTCTCTCAGGAGTTATTATTTAAATTCTTGCTTTTAAAACAACAAAATATGCAGACACCCACAGTAATGTAATGAATATGTTTATTGCTATACCACACAGGACAATTCAGGCACTAAAGAGAAAGAACATAAGTCTCTATAGGAACTGAGGTTTCAATATAATGAGAATCATTTTTTACCCAATCATTTCTGCACGGAACCCATTAGCTGTACAGAGTAGAGCTTTCCTAATGTTGTTATATTTCATTAGAAATGACTGACAGAAACAGCCAACTAAAAACCTAACACACACAGGCTCACACACACACATGTTTGTTTTACTATCCTTGTGGGGACCAAACAATTGATTCCCATTCAAAATCCTATTTTCCCTAACCCTAAACCTAACCCCATACCCTAACCCTAAAACTAAACCTAATCTTGACTCTTATTAATCCTAACCCTAAACCTAACCCGTAACCCTAATTCTAACCTCAACTCTAAAAAAGCCTTTTTCCCTGTGGGGACCAACAAAATGTCCCCACCTGTCCAATTTTCCTTGTTTTACTTTCCTTGTGAGGACTTCTGGTCTCCACAAGGATAGTAAAACCACACACACACACACACACACACACACACACACACACACACACACACACACACACACACACACACACACACACATACACACACACATATACACACACATATACACACACATATACACACACACATACACACACACGTGGGCATGTCTCACATTGCTCATGTGCTTGTCTTTGATGTGCAGGAGCTGCTGCTGGGCCAGCTGCATGTGCAAGAGATTCTGAAGCACCAGCCCGTTCCCCAACATGGAACTCTGGGAGAGGAAACAACAAAGGGAGAGACACAGTACACCCCAATTTTAGAACACGCTGAAACAGTACACACACATTTAGAACACGCTGAAACAGTACACACACATTTAGAACACGCTGAAACAGTACACACACATTTAGAACACGCTGAAACAGTACACACACATTTAGAACACGCTGAAACAGTACACACACATTTAGAACACGCTGAAACAGTACACACACATTTAGAACACACTGTAACACACGTCAAACAGATACACACACACTCATCTCTACATTCCCTGTGACCCACTCCTGTACACACACACACACAAACACAAACGTATGCACACACACACAAACGTATGCACACACACTCCCACACACACAATCTCACACGCTCCACAGTATTCTCACCTGCTGTACCTTCCCCAGTTGGAACAGGGCTGCTGTGAGCGGGGGTCTGAGGAATGGAGACAGGCTGGGGGGCCGCCCAAACTTCCCTGGAGACAGAGAGAGGGGGAGGAAGCATGCATGGTCAGTATATTGTATAACAGGGGCATCAAACTTGACTGAGACACACAAGTGACAATGGAGAAAGCAAACTGCGGTGGCCTCACAGTCAAACCAAGGGTCCCGTGTAGCTCAGTTGGTAGAGCATGGCGCTTGCAATGCCAGGGTTGTTGGTTTGATTCCCACGGTGGACTAGTACAAAAAAAGTATGAAAATGTATGTAAGTCGCTCTGGATAAGAGTGTCTTGATAAATTACGTAAATGTAAGGGAAAAGGCATACTGCGGTGGCCTCACAGTAGAACCATGGGAAAAGGCATACTGCGGTGGCCTCACAGTAGAACCAACCAAGGTGCATGAATGAATGAACAAAAATATTCAGCCACTCTGAAAATACCTATTTATTATGTGTTGGCATTTAGACTTCCCCAGGCTGTATGAAACAGAACGCAGCAGCAAGATAATAATCTCAGTAATAACTCCAGAGATCCACAACCTCCTCATAATAAATGTATGCGTCAAAGCTAATGGTAGCTTCCTCCAGAATAGGTAGAAAGTTTAACATTTAATCAGGGGCTAATTTTAGACAGTCTAATTGTGCGTGCTCCTCTTTAAAGAGCCAGCCAGCCCTCAGCCGTCACTCCTGTCTGCCTGCCTGTTCTCCTATGTTCTGATGTAGTCTGAGAACAAGTTCATTATAATATGATTAAGCATTCATCAAAAAGAAACCTGCTCAGAATTGATAAGACAGGATATTCTAATCGAAAGCCATTTCTATCTTTCTAGGGGCACTGAGAGGATGAGATGGATGGAGAAAAATTTAACAATCTAAACCCAATAAACTTTAGCAAGTAAGTTATTGCTCTATTTAATTACAATAGTCCTCTAAGTATGGGAGTCCAGCTAATTGATGCATGCCTGTCTGTCTGTGTGTGTGTGTCTGTGTATGTCTGTGTGTGTGTGTGTGTGTGTGTGTGTGTGTGCCTGGTTGTGTGAGTGTCTGTCTCACCTCCTCTTTTCCCAGTGTGGTAGGGCCTCATAAGGACCTGTAGAGCTGCTGGGTTGGTCATGCTGTTCAACAGCTGGGCCAGGTTGGGCTCTGGCAGTAAGCCCTTCTTATTACTCAACATCTGCCACACACACACACACACACACACACACACACACACACACACACACACACACACACACACACACACACACACACACACACACACACACACACACACACACACACACACACACATCCAGTAGACACACATACACAAAAGGGAATGGTTAGTACAGCTTGCTATATACAGTATATACTACAGTATATATACACTGAGTGTACAAACCATTAACACCTGTTCTTTCCATGACATAGACTGACCAGGTGAATACAGGTGAAAGCTTATAATGATTCCTTATTGATGTCACTACAATAAGTGTAGATGAAGGGGAGGAGACAGGTTAAAGAAGGATTTTTAAGCCTTGAACCATGGATTGTGTATCTGTGCCATTCAGAGGGTGAATAAGCAAGACAAAATATCTAGGTGCCTTTAAACAGGGTATGGTAGTACAGTTGAAGTCTGAAGTTTACATACACCTTACCCAAATACATTTAAACTCAGTTTTTCACAATTCCTGACATTTAATCCTAGTAAAATTCTTAGGTCAGTTAGGATCACCACTTAATTTAAAGAATGTGAAATGTCATAATAATAGTAGAGAGAATGATTTTATTTCAGCTTTTATTTATTTCATCACATTCCCAGTGGGTCAGAGGTTTACATACACTCAACTAGTATTTGGTAGCATTTCCTTTAAATTGTTTAACTTGGGTCAAACGTTTCGGGTAGCCTTCTACAAGCTTCCCACAATAAGTTGGGTGAATTTTGGCCCATTCCTCCTGACAGAACTGGTGTAACTGAGTCAGGTTTGTAGGCCTCCTTGCTCACACAAGCTTTTTCAGTTCTGCCCACAAATGTTCTATAGGATTGAGGTCAGGGCTTTGTGATTCCCACTCCAATACCTTGACTTTGTTCTCCTTAAGCCATTTTGCCACAACTTTGGAAGTATGCTTGGGGTCTTTGTCCATTTGGAAGACCCATTTGCGACCAAGCTTTAACTTCCTGACTGATGTCTTGAGATGTTGCTTCAATATATCCACATCATTTTCCTTCCTCATGATGCCATCTATTTTGTGAAGTGCACCAGTCCCTCCTGCAGCAATGCACCCCCACAACATGATGCTGCCACCCCCGTGCTTCACGGTTGGGATGGTGTTCTTCGGCTTGCAAGCCCCCGCCTTTTCCCTCCAAACATAACGATGGCCATTATGACCAAACGGTTCTACTTTTGTTTCATCAGACCAGAGGACGATCTTTGTCCCCATGTGCAGTTGCAAACCATAGTCTGGCTTTTTTATGGCAGTTTTGGAGCAGTGGCTTCTTCCTTGCTGAGCGGCCTTTCAGGTTATGTCGATATAGGTCTCGTTTTACTGTGGATATAGATACTTTTGTACCTGTTTCCTTCGGCATCTTCACAAGGTCCTTTGCTGTTGTTCTGGGATTGATTTGCACTTTTTGCACCAAAGTACCTTAATCTCTAGGAGACAGAACGCGTCTCCTTCCTGAGCGGTATGACGGCTGCGTGGTCCCATGGTGTTTATACTTGCGTACTATTGTTTGTACAGATGAACGTGGTACCTTCAGGAGTTTAGAAATTGCTCCCAAGGATGAACCAGACTTATGGAGGTGTACAATTCTTTTTCTGATGTCTTGGTTGATTTATTTAGATTTTCCCATGATGTCGAGCAAAGAGGCACTGAGTTTTTCAAGGTAGGCCTTGAAATACCTCCACAGGTACACCTCCAATTGACTCAAATTATGTCAATTAGCCTATCAGAAGCTTCTAAAGCCATGACATCATTTTCTGGAATTTTACAAACTGTTTCAAGGCACAGTCAACTTAGTGTATGTAAACTTCTGAGCCACTGGAATTGTGATATAGTGAATTATAAGTGAAATAAGCTGTCTGTAAACAATTGCTGGAAGAATTACTTGTGTCATGCATAAAGTAGATGTCCTAACCGACTTGACAAAACTATAGTTTGTTAACATGAAATCTGTGGAGTGGTTGAAAAATGAGTTTTAATGACTTCGACCTAAGTGTATAAACTTCTGACTTCAACTGTAGGTGCCAGGTGCATCGGTTTGTGTAAAGAACAGTAATGCTGCTGGGTTTTTCACACTCAACAGTTTTCCGTGTGTATCAAGAATGGTCCACCATCCTAAGGATATCCAGACAACTTGACACAAGTGCGGGAAGCATTGGAGTCAACATTGGCACGCTGGAGAAGTGTGCCCTACACAGTACTGGGCAGATGGTAGACAGCGTGCATTGCATTGTGTGCTGATGTCAAAGTTGTGAACAGAGTGCTCCATGGTGGCGGACACCAAACACAATTGCATTTTATCTATGTTAATTTGAATGCAAAGAGATACTGTGACGAGATCCTGAGGCCCATTGTCGTGCCATTCATCCAGCACCATCACCTCCTGGTTTCAGCATGATAACGTGCTGCCCCATGTGGCAAGGATCTGTTGGCGGGAAGCTGCATACTCCATGGCCTGCATACTCACCAGACATGTCACCCATTGAGCCTGTTTGGAATGCTCTGGATCAACATGTACAACAGCATGTTCCAGTTCCCGCCAATATCCAGCAATTTCGCACAGCCATTGAAGAGGAGTGGGACAACATTCCACAGGACACAATCAACAGCCTGATCAACCCTATGCAACGGAGATGTGTCACGCTGCATGATGCAAATGGTGGTCACATCAGATACTGACTGGTTTTCTGATCCACGCCCCTATCTTTTATCTGTGACCAACAGATGCATATCTTTACATCCAGTCATGTGAAATCCATAGATTAGGGCCTAATGAATTTATTTAAATTTACTGATTTCCTTATATGAACTGTAACGTTTCTATTTTTGTTCAGTGTGTAAGTGCTATCACCTGCATGGTTGAGCTTCGCATCACAGAGGCTCAGAGTAGACATTCACGATAATAATAAATAGATTATATTTCCCCTAGCCTTGAGCTAAATTCAGCTGAATAGAGGCTCACTTTTTTCCTGTCAGAGTGAGTACAGTGTGTATTACTGCCTCTGATGGAGTGTGTATGCGTGTTTGTATGTGTGTGTATCATACAGAGTCTATGTTAGTTGGGTATTTAGCGAGGCACAGTGGGATCTGTCACTCCTTCATAGGGAGGAGAGGAGGAATTCTCTCTCTCTCTCTCTCAGAAAATGTCAGTATGCATCAGTCTGTTTGGCTGGTTGCTGGCTAGTTCCCTCAAGCACGAGAACCAGGCTCCCACACCATCACACCAGGGAGAAAAGGAAGGAGAGAGAGGGAGGGAGGGAGGGATGGAGAGAAGAACAGAGAAGGGGGGAGGTCCATCTGCTCCTGTGTTCACACTCAGTTTCACAAGCTGAAGGAATGACAGGGGGAGTCAGCCTCTGAGCACAGTGGCTCTCCTCCTCCTCCTCCTCTTCTACTCCTCTCTTTTTCTCCTTCCAGGGTTCTTACGTTGCTGTTGTTTCTGTCTGCATCTCATCTCATGTTCTAATGTACTCCACAGAAAGAGCCTAGTGCATGCTCTTCCACAGAATTAAATAGGATCTCTAGATAATGCTCTTTACTTTCTAGGAAATACTTGCTTTTCTAAGAAGTACTCAACCTATTCACTGTGTATTTAAAGTATTCCCTCTCTAAGTGCACTATTAAGACTATCTCAAGGTTTTACCTTGTATCGCTTTGTTATAAAAAAATAAATGTCATCATCTCAAGACAACTACAGTATAGTGTAGTTTATCTGCTCCCTTTAGACGTAGCCCTGAGACACAGGGGTCATACCTGGGATGTACCAGAGTACTATACATTATACTGTCCACAGTCACCTCGTATGACCAAGTTGATGCTGAGGAGTTGACAGACTGACAGCTCCTACTGCCATCTTTTGTCTTGAAAGGTAGAAATGAGAGAGAGTGGGGTAGAGGTGAGGTGCTCAAAGTACTGTGTGTGCATGACTTTGTCTGTGCATGTGTTTGAGTACATTCCAACAGTGTGTGTGTCTGTTCAAGTGTGTGCGTGACAGTTTCCCGTGTGTATTAAGAATGGCCCACCACCCAAAGGACATCCAGCCAACTTGGCACAACTGTGGGAAGCATTGGAGTCGACATGGGCCAGTATCCCTGTGGAACGCTTTCGAACACTTTGTAGAGTCCATGCCCTGATGAATTGAGGCTGTTCTGAGGGCAAAAGGGGGTGCAACCAAATATTAGGAAGGTGTTTCTGATGTTTCTACACTCAGTGTTTATGCATGTATGAATACACAAAGCATACTGAGCGATGACGTTTGAGCGATGACGTTTATATGCATTCAAGTGCTGAGCGATTAGTGCTTTTTGAGGTCGGTTTGGTTTCGGTTCGATGATTAAACATTAAATGCACTATGCATTATGTGGGTTGAATGCTGTAACACAGAATAAAAATATTAATAAAAGTCCCATGATGGCATCATTTATTCACATTACTTTACTTTAATAAAATATTTCAGTTGTTGTGTATATTTCATTTGTTTTATTTAATGACTTTATTATTTAATTCCAAGTCATCATCTCATCTCTATAGAGTTGCTGCCTATGCTGTCTGACAGATTCACTATTTTAGTAGTTCTTCAAAGTAAATAAGACATACTTTTATGACTGCTGAATACCAACTATCAATCATTTAGATAATGTAATTTCAGGTAGCGATACCTCGCGAAGCAACTGCTCTCTGTCCCTCGATCGTGTATTCTTCTGTCCTTTTATGTAGCAGGTGTAAAAGAAACACATACCGGACAAGTAGTCATGCAATGGATTATGGTCATTGTAGTTAATTTTCTGTGCTAAACTATGTAGAATATTGTCTTGTTGGAAACTACAACTCTCTACTACATCGCATAGTTTAGGCTTGAACTGAAACTGTGCAATGTGCGCGTTGAGTTCACAGAAGAAAAAAAAACATTGGTCAATTAGTTGTTTAAAAAAAAAAAAAAAAAAAACATTTTGGTTAATCACTCAGCACTACTGTTTATCCAGGTTTGCAGTAAACATACAGTATTGTGTGTGTGTGTGTGTGTGTGTGTGTGTGTGTGTGAGTATGTTTGTTTGTGCAAGTGTCCATGCTTGTGTATGTATGTGTGTGTGTGTGTCCGTGCGTGTATGTGTGTTTATTTGTTTGTGTGTATATGTGTCCGTGAGTGTGTGTGTGTTTGTCTGTGCGTGTATGTATGTGTGTGTCTGTGCGTGTATGTGTGTGTGTGTATGTGATTTGAACTTCTAGACTAGTTACTTACCACGCCCTGAGCAGCGATGAGCGCTGCCAGTGTGCTCCTGCCTGAGGTTCCGGGGGTGCAGAGGGAGAGACGGATCTCCTGTCCTCCCACCAGTGTTCTGTCCATCTCTATCAGTATGGCCTCCGCCTGCTCTGTACTCTCATACTCCACCACCCCAAACCCTCGCACCGGGCTGCCCTCATCCTGGGCCAGCTGAAACACAGAAAACACACACACACCTCACTCTCAACAGCACAGGGCTACAAACTGACAACAGTAAAAACAAGTATATACCAACACATAAACCTTGCACGAGGCAGTCCCAACACTCTGAGAGAGAGAGAGAGAGAGAGAGAGAGAGAGAGAGAGAGAGAGAGAGAGAGAGAGAGAGAGAGAGAGAGAGAGAGAGAGAGAGAGAGAGAGAGAGAGAGAGAGAGAGAGAGAGAGAGAGAGAGAGAGAGAGAGAGAGAGAGAGAGAGAGAGAGAGAGAGAGAGAGAGAGAGAGAGAGAGAGAGAGGAGAGAGAGAGAGATGTAATGTAATGTGTAATTCCGTACTGTAATTCCGTACTGCTACTCCTAGCGTTCTCTCTCAAATAAGCACACACACAAACAAACATAAAACAAGCACTAGTCTTCTGAGTACTGAAGCAATGACTGAGCAGTTTCTTCCTCATAAAGTGCAGGCTGGTTTCCAATAAGCACCAGTAGATAATGTCTCCTGACACACAGCTATTATTACTTTAGGGTTACTGTCCATCAATAGGGAGGGAGAGAAGGAAGGAGGAAGGAAGTAAGGAAGTAAGGCTAGTAATGCCCCTGTCTGGAAATGAGTCAATTTAAGCCCACTGTAAAAGGAGCCATACTTCCTGTATGAGTTAAATCATTTTACATTTTAGTCATTTAGCAGACGCTCTTATCCAGAGCGACTTACAGTTAGTGCATACATGTTCATACTTTTTTTCGTACTGGTCCTCCGTGGGAATCGAACCCACAACCCTGGCGTTGCAAGCACCATGCTCTACCATCTGAGCTACACAGGACTAAATAAATTAAATTAAATAATGCATCAGACCCTTTCAGCCCTGAGTCCTGGCATACGAAAGATTTACATGCCAGCCTAGTAGCTAATTCAGTCCAACTGGCATAACATGCTTCCAGATAACCACCAGTCACTGAATAGCTGTATGGAACAGTGTGACAAGGCAGGACACACCTGGACTGAATCGCATGTAGAAGAGATTCACCACACAATAGCACAGCTGCTGTCATGACTCATGTTGCTTGTCCCCCATCCTCTCACCCCACTATTTCCTCTCCTCCACTCCCACTCGTCTCTCAGTCCCTCCAGTCTGAGGAGCAGAGGTGTGGAGGAGGAGGTTGATAGGCCATCAGAATACATTAGCCATACACTATGGAAATAAATGACCTTCCTCTCCTTCTTACCAGTCTACCACTTCAACGCCCTGAGGAAGGGAGGGAGCTTGAACACACATATATCACTCCAGTGTGTGAGTGAGTGAGTGATGGTTGCTAAGCGAGAGAGAGAGAGACAGAGAGAGAGAGAGAGAGATAATCAGTAAGAGAGAGAGAATCAGTTAGAAAGAGAGAATCAGTGAGAAAGAGAGAGAGAATCAGTGAGAAAGAGAGCGAGAGAATCAGTAAGAAAGAGAGAATCAGTGAGAGAGAGAGAGAGAGAGAGAGAGACACACATACACTTGTATTCTCAGAAAAACACATCAAGCTGTTATGCTCATTCACCTTCTACACAATCGTGTGTGTGTAATGCACTGATCTGACTCTGAGAGCTCTGTTTTTAGTACAAAAAGTAGGGACTGTCATTTAGCTGGGTGTCAGCAGCTGAGAGGGAAACCAAACCCTCACAACTGACACCAAACCCTCACAACTGACACCAGCATCATCCCCACGAGGGTGCACATTCAAGAACACAAACATACACAGATACATTTACTGTATATATAAGTTAATTATGGTCTAACAGGTAAAAACAAGAACACTAGCCACTCTGTTACACTAAAGGAAAGGGGAACAAGTAAATAAAACACTATCTCAAAACATACAGCTGGCCAATGGGAGCTGAAATAAAATTACAGCTGGCCAATGGGAGCTGAAATAACAATAGCTTTCCCTATGTCAACTGCTGATAGGAATTTATAATGAGCAGGTCCAAAGAGCCGTTGGTTGAAGTTAATCAATAGCGGCCTCAGCTCTGCACTTCCAATGAGCCAGTGACCTCTTCCTCCTCTCTTCTTCCTCCTCCTCCATGCTCCCTCCCTCTCTCCCGCCATCTCCCTGGTCCATTGTCCATGTCCAATGCTGACATAAAGACTAACCCATTTACAGAGAGCCCCATCACGCCCACCAGCACCCCTCAGGATCAGGTCAAATAAAAGGCTAGCTACTGGAAACGTGTGCATGTGTGTAAAGTGCATGTGTGTGTGTGTGTGTAGTGTTTATTATCCCCATCTTTCTGGGTCTATCATGGTCTGCTGACTCCTCTGCTACTTGACGGCACGGAACCCCTCTGTGATGTCATCAGCACAGCTCTTTCCACTGTTTATGGAGCTGGCCAAGTAACTTTCCTAAGCAGTCAGAGCGTGTGTGTGTGTGTGTGTGTGCGTGTGAGTGAGTGCACCAGGAACAGATATGTCATAGTGAATCAGTCTTGTTACATAAACAAAGATCAGTGCACACACGCATAAAGACAGACACACACACACCGCGAAAAAGAGAGAGCAGGATATGTGCTCAGACCTCCACAGCCGTGCCGTTTGGTCCTCTAGACGTGTCTATATAGACACTCTACAGTATACACATACTGCCATGTGCTCCATGTCTCTGGCAAGTCATTTACCACCGTCTTACTGAGCTAACATCACCAACGTCTGGGAATGGACACAGAGGTGTAGGATCTTAATTTAATTAATCACCCTGTTGTTGCAGGAAGTTAACATATGGAATTGTTTTAAGATGGTCATACCAAGGATCATTTAGCTATTTGATTCCGAATTTTAGGGCCCCTTAAGGTATAAAAAAAAAAAAATATTATTTGACTAAACATTGAATTTGGCCTTACTGCAATTAGCCTATAGAAATGCATTGAATAACAGCTTCATACATGGACAAACAGAAAATCTAAAGGAAGTTTGTTCTGAAGTGTCATATCTGAGAGATGTATTACATGTAATACTGAACAACATGTAAAGTGTTGCTCCCGTGTTTTATGAGCTGAAATAAAAGCAACATTTGTTTACATCCCTGTTAGTGAGCATTTCTCCTTTGCCAAGATAATCCATCCACCTGACAGGTGTGACATATCAAGAAGCTGATTAAACAGCATGATCTTTACAAAGGTGCACCTTGTGCTGGGGACAATAAAAGTCCACTCTAAAATATGCACAACACAATGCCACAGATGTCTCAAGTTTTGAGGAAGCGTACAATTGGCATGCTGACTGCATGAATATCCACCAGAGCTGTTGCCAGAGAATTGTATGTTAATTTCTCTACCATAAGCTGCCTCCAATGGCCTTTTAGAGAATTTGGCAGTACGTCCAACCGGCCAGACAACCGCAGACCATGTGTAGCCACGGCAGCCTAGTATCTCCACATCCCAGGACCTCCACATCACCTGCGGGATCGTCTGAGTCCAGCTGAAGACACTGAGGAGTATTTCTGTCTGTAATAATAATTTACATATTTTTGTGGGGAAAAACTAATTCTGATTGGCTGGGCCTGGCTCCGCAGTGGGTGAGCCTAACCTGTTTTTGCTTTGTCATTATGTGGTATTGTGTGTAGATTGATACATTTTAGAATAAGGCTGTAATGTAACAAAATGTGGAAAAAGTAAAGGGGTCTGAATACTTTCGGAATGCACTGTATATTCAAGCTGAAATGGAGGAAGCCTGTATGTGACAGTTGTCATTCAATTGGCTGATATGTGAGGAGGATGTAAAAGAGTGATGACAAACAGCAGCCTTCTAACCACACATTCAGAATTCAGGGTTTCCTCAGTATCCCCATTGCCAATATGTCCCAAGCGGTTTAGACAGGACTTTTCTCAGGGCAGGCCTGGTTGCAGCTAGATATGTTTGCGTCGCGTCTGGGACAATTTTTGTGTTTTAGCTAACTTTAACCCTTTTAAAGTGGCACAGTGGTCTAAGACACTACCTCTCAGTGCTAGAGGCGTCACTATAGACAACCTGGTTCGAATCCAGACTGTATCACAACCGGCCGTGATTGGGAGTCCCATAGGGCGGCGCACAATTGGCCCAGCGTTGTCTGAGTTTGGCCAGTGTAGGCCGTCACCGTAAATAAGAATTTGTTCTTAACTGACTTGCCTAGTTAAATAAAGGTTACATTTTCCTAACCTTAACATAATTCTCCTAACCTGCCATGTTAACAGTTAGTCACATAAGAAGTGACAGGACAGGGGCCTCCAGTCAGACCTTCAGCAGAAGAGGTCTGATGTCAGGAGGGACCTAGTAGTCAGTCTACTGGATGTGTGTGTGTTCAACAAGCTGACATAAACCCAATGCCCTGGTTGTCAGTCTGTGTGATAGCAATAGACCTATAGAGGAGAGACTCTGAAGACCACAGGGTCATGGTCCCCCTATGAACTGGGTCATGGTCGCCCTATGAACGGGGTCATGGTCGCCCTATGAACGGGGTCTTGGTCGCCCTATGAACGGGGTCATGGTCGCCCTATGAACGGGGTCATGGTCGCCCTATCACAGCTGTCACTGAGATGAGAGGAGACGCCACACCTGCCTGAGTGACAGGCTGGGACAGAGGAGACTAGGAGGAGAACTGTGTCAAAGTCGCAGTCTGTGAGAGAAAATGGTGTGTGAGAGTGTGTGTGGGTAACAAAGTGTTGTGGATGGGTACAGTATATATGCCTGTACAGTCTTTTCAAAAAGAGCAAAAACCTCTTCCAAATAAATCATCTTGACCCTCCTCGACCCACACCAGTCATCCATCACCACTTTACCCCTATATGTCTCTGTTGTATCTGTCTCTGTCACTTTGAGTTCTCCAAACTAAGTATATCTCCACTCTCCTCCTCTGACAGGTACCCTGCTTAATCACTGTCTCAACTCCTCCTAACTCCACCTAACTCCACCTAACTCCTCCTAACGGCTCCTAACGCCTCCTAACGCCTCATAACGCCTCATAACGCCTCCTAACGCCACCTAACTAGACAGAGGTGAGAAAGACTATGTGTTAACAATTAAAATAGGAAAGGAGCCTAAGGTTATGGGACCTGTGAGTTATGGGACCTGTGAGTTATGGGACCTGTGAGTTATGGGACCTGTGAGTTATGGGACCTGTGAGTTATGGGATCTGTGAGTTATGGGATCTGTGAGTTATAGGACCTGTGAGTTATAGGACCTGTGAGTTATAGGACCTGTGAGTTATGGGATCTGTGAGTTATGGGATCTGTGAGTTATGGGACCTGTGAGTTATGGGACCTGTGCGTTATGGGACCTGTGCGTTATGGGACCTGTGCGTTATGGGACCTGTGCGTTATGGGACCTGTGCGTTATGGGACCTGTGAGTTGTGGGAGTAGTGAGTTGTGGGACCTGTGAGTTGTGGGACCTGTGAGTTGTGGGATCTGTGAGTTGTGGGACCTGTGAGTTGTGGGACCTGTGAGTTATGGGATCTGTGAGTTATGGGATCTGTATAAGAAACCATTAGGACAGATTCTGTGGGCATGGCAGAGTGTAGGAGAAGATCTATTGCTTATCATCTGTTCACAACAAACACGCACACAAACAAACACACGCACACAAACACGCAAGCACACACACACACACAGACAGAAATACATACACACACGATGCTGAACCATAGGTCTAAGCCTGATGGCTCTGCAACAGCTAGGAAACATCATGGGAATTTGATGTAGCTGTATTGATATCTGTGTGGGAGGAGTGGAGGGTTACAGGGGGGTGGAGGGAGGGTGGATGAGAGGGGGGTGGAGGGATGGACCCCCCACACACACACACACACACACACTTCGAGTACTCCGCCTCAGACTCACCTGGCAGAAGACAGGCTTGTATCGATCTGAGAACAGCAGGGTCAGCTCTTCTGAGTCGTACTCCTGGGGCAGCCGGTCCACACAGAGGCACTTAGAGTGGAGGTGGTGACCCGCAGTCAACTGGTTCACGTCTGTCCATTGGACCATGACCGCACGGTCCCCCTGCGGTCGCCCCAGCAGCTCCGACCGCGCCCGCGACGCTGAGTCCTTCTTCATGTACTCCACAAAGCCGTAGCCCTTGGAGTGTCCGGTGAGCTCGCTGTAGACCAGGAAGCAGCGCTCGATGTTCCCGTAGGAGCGGACTAGGTCCTCCAGCTGCTGGGAGGTAAAGGTGTGGGGCAGGTTGGTGAGGCAGAGCAGGCTGTCTGTGGGCTGGAGCTGCACTGTGATGTCCCGGCTGCGCACCATGCTCTGGTGGAGGGAGCGGATGGCATCCTGAGCCTGGTCACCGTTCAGCAGGGTCACAAACGCTGGAGGGACACGGACAGGGACGCACAGAGACAGGGACGGAGACAGGGAGACACATGGACAGGGACATGGACAGGGAGACAGACATGGACAAGGACATGGACAGGGACATGGACAATGAGATACAGACATGGACAGGGAGACAGAGACACGGACAGGAATATGGACAGGGAGACACAGACATGGAAAGGGACAGGGAGACATGGACAGGAATATGGACAGGGAGACACAGACATGGAAAGGGACAGGGAGACACAGACATGGACAGGGAAATGAACAGGGAGACACAGACATGGACAGGAATATGGACAGGGAGACACAGACATGGACAGGGACAGGGAGACACAGCCATGGACAGGAAAATGGACAGGGAGACACAGACAGGGACATGGACAATGAGACACAGACATGGACAGGGAGACACAAACATGGACAGGGAGACAGACATGGACAGGAATATGGACAGGGAGACAGACATGGACAGGGAGACACAGACACACCCAGACATACACACCCAGACATACACACCCAGACAGACACACCCAGACAGACACACCCAGACAGACACACCCAGACAGACAACACACACAGATACACATACAGAGATACACATGAATACACAGAGACACACAGAGACACACAGAGAGAAAGACCTACATTAGCTGGAAGCAGCCTGGAAATAATCCACTCACTGATACATATTTTAACCAGCTTCTAAACACACAGTGACAGAACATCCTGCTAGATAACTGTGACAGGGGAGGTGTTTACAACATCACAGGCCAATAAACATGGCTAATCAAACCTGAACCCTTTCAAACGAATGCTAACAGCCCGAAAACTACGGTCTCGTTATCAATCCCCCCCCCAACATGGCCCCCTCTCCGACACGCCAGTGCAGTGATTCATGGGCCGTGAAATGAGGCGGTAATTAATTTATATGGAATGTGTAGCGTGGCTAAAATACCCCTCAGCCGAGCAAGGGCTAAGCCAGAGTCCACAGTAGCGGGAGCAGCTTCTGTCTGACAGACTGACTGGCCCAAACACGGCCATGTGACTGCTGATTGAACAATACGTCTAAATAAACTTCATTTGCAAGTGCTGGTCATCTTCATAAGTGACTGACTGACTGTTAACCCTGCTAAAGCTTTAGTGTCTGTGGTAGGTCTGTGATGAATATTCAGTTTAATTTAGTTACATTTATTCACACCAAAGAAAACAAGTGATAAACAACAGTACAAATTAAAAAATATATATAAAATAGTGTGTGCAGGTGTGTTTGGAAGCCCAAGGGCTGATATGAAAACCACACCACAAAAAACGATATACAATACATAAGTACAAAAATAAAAAAGGGTTGTTAAAACGGATAACAAAACCTGCTAATTATAAATGAACTGATCAATAAAAGAAATGACTGAGTGGAACTTCTATATCTAAATCTTTCATGGCTATCAGCCTCCTGCAATTTACATATTTTAAAGCAGAGCAGAGTAGTCAACAGTATCAAAGCCTGGTGCATTTATCCCTAATGCACTTCCAGTGTTCTAAGGATAGAGACTAATACTGGCATTATCAGGAGAGGAACTTGTGTGCTGTCGAGTTATGACTAATGATTTAAGGGACACCGACACAGTTTAGCAGTGATCCCACTGATGTCTGATGTAACGGATGTAACTGTGGAGCTGAACCCAGAGCACTAATGTGATTCCAGGATTGTTCTGTCAGATGACACCAGAGAGGACCTCTCTCCCACGTCCCACCGGTCGGCTGCTAGAACTCACAGATCCATGTGCACCACTTCACATTCCATTAAAGCATTAATACACGCCGCCCGCCATCCCGCCATCCCGCCCTGCAACCGCCCGCGCAGAAATCAATTAACTCAACACTCTAATACTCAAACTCCATAATGGATACATTTCTCTGAGCTGAGACAGTAATCTGGTTATACTGCGGTAAGTCCAGTAACATTACACTAAGAGTAGCCTGTATGCTGTTTTAGGCAGACTTTAAGCTCCCTCTGAAGCTCTCTCTCTCTTTCTGTGTTTCTGTTCTCTTTCTTTCTCTCTCTCTCTCTCCCTTCATCAAACAATACACTCCAAGAAGCAGTGGCTTACTAAATGAAACCCCGCTGCTCAATATTTTCTTCATGTGAGAGAGTGGAGGGGAGGAGAGCCAAAGTGTCTTAAATAGCTTACACAATAATCTTATAATACAGAGAAGCTCCAGAGGCTGCTGACAGGTTCAGGTTAAACGTTTCTCTCCAAAATACAAAGAGGCTCTTAACTACAGGGCTTTGCTTCAAAACGCAGCGATTGTTCTGTATTTCTATAAGGAGTATGGCTAGAGGAATTGAGGGAAGGAGAGAAGGAGAGAGGGAATCTTTTGTGGAATCATCTTGAAGCCTACAATTCTACATGCAATGTTTCCTTGTGAAGTGGCTAATTAAAAACACAGGACTCTTAGGACAGCTAAGACGATGATGGCTAAATCACATTGTGTAGAACACAGGGCTTTGTTCACCTACTATGCTCCTGTCAATACCATACCGTCGATGACACACTCTGTGTTGCTACTAGAGATGAAACGGTATGAACATTTCAGATCACGATTATAGTGACCAAAATTATCACGGTTATCAGTATTATCGCGGTATTGTTAAAAAGTGATGGAAACGTTCAAAAAGTACTGATACACACACTGAAATCATTTCACCAAGTTTTATATTGAAAACCAACAAACAACAAATGAAATTAGCAGCATTATGCACTTTTTGTGTGCATAAAAATTTAAATAATAAGATGGCACCATGTGGCCATGAGAGGTAAAAGTTTCCCTAGTTGTCAGGCTCTGGCCATAGAGAAGCCTATTTGCTTCTCTATGTAACCATGGTCAGAGTCTGACAGTTCTATTCTTTCAGTTTTCTGGTGGTGGTTTGTGTTGGATCCCTAATTAGAGGCAGCTGTAGCGCATCGTCTCTAATTAGGGATCCTACATAGGTTTGTAGATTTTCACACTGGGTTGTGGGTCGTTGTCGTATATTTCGCAGTCACGGTGACAGTAAGTGTGCACATTTCATACGTCCGTTCATTCGTGTTTGTGTTTGTGAACGTGACGGTTAGTCTATTCGTGTTTTTTTTGTCCTGTAGTTCGTCATTTTGTGTTGTGTTATACATAATTTTATTATACTATGTAATAATATTACTACGTCGAACTACTATCCCTGCGCTGCGCCTTGGTCCCTCTATGCACCCGTGAGTGACACTAGTGTAGGTTTTAATTAACAAAACCTTAAGTAAGCAAATCAAATACGCATATAAAAGCAACAAGTAAAGCAATGTGCAATTCAGTAATACAGTAAGAACAATACAACCATATGTAAACAAATCCAATGTGCTGGTGTTGACATTAAAATAACAACACAAAATATGTAAACAAATCAAATGAACAGCACTGATTGCATGTCCGTTCTCTCCTTCATAAATAAATAAGGTGCTGCTGGCCTAAGTCGGAAGTTTACATACACCTTAGCCAAATACATTTAAACTAAATGTTTCACATTTCCTGACATTTAAGAATGTGAAATGTAAGAATAATTGAAGAGAGAATGATTTACATACACTCAATTAGTATTTGGTAGCATTGCCTTTAAATTGTTTAACTTGGGTCAAATGTTTCGTGTAGCCTTCCACAAGCTTCCCACAATAAGTTGGGTGAATTTTGGCCCATTCCTCCTGACAGAACTGGTGTAACTGAGTCAGGTTTGAAGGCCTCCTTGCTCGCACACGCTTTTTCAGTTCTGCCACAAATTGTCTATAGGATTGAGGTCAGGGCTTTGTGATGGCCACTTTTATACCTTGACTTTGTTGTCCTTAAGCCATTTTGCCACAACTTTGGAAGTATGCTTGGGGTTTGCATTGTCCATTTGGAAGACCCATTTGCGACCAAGCTTTAACTTCCTGACTGATGTCTTGAGATGTTTCTTCAATATATCCACATAATTTTCCTTCCTCATGATGCCATCTATTTTGTGAAGTGCACCAGTCCCTCCTGCAGCAAAGCACCCCAACAACATGATGCTGCCGCCCCAGTGCTTCATGGTTGGGATGGTGTTCTTCGGCTTGCAAGCCTCCCCCTTTTTCCTCCAAAACATAATGATGGTCATTATGGCCAAACAGTTCTATTTTTGTTTCATCAGACCAGAGGACATTTCTCTAAAAAGTACAATCTTTGTCCCCATGTGCAGTTGCAAACGAGTAATCTGGCTTTTTTATGGCAGTTTTGGAGCAGTGTCTTCCTTGCTGAGCAGCCTTTCAGGTTGTCACGAGTGGGTGTAGAGAGAGACCAAGGAGCAGCGCAGCGATAGTTCGACAATGACCCACACACAGGTGGATGTGTAGGGTGCCTAAATACAATCCCCAATCAGAGACAACCCTGTACAGCTGTCTCTGATTGAGGATTATTACCTCCCCTAGTTAGGGTGTGAGGGCTCGACTGTGGTTCTACCACTCCCCTTATTGGGAGTAAGGTCTAACCACAGCCAAACCCTCACACAGTTTATGTCGATATAGGACTCGTTTTACTGTGGATATAGATACTTTTGTAATTGTTTCCTCCAGATCTTCACAAGATCCTTTGCTGTTGTTCTGGGATTGATTTACACTTTTCGCACCAAAGTACGTTCATCTCTAGGAGACAGAACGCGTCTCCTTCCTGAGTGGTATGACGGCTGCGTGGTCCAATGGTGTTTATACTTGCACACTATTGTTTGTACAGATGAACGTGGTACCTTCAGGTGTTTGGAAATTGCTCCCAAAGATGAACCAGACTTGTGAAGGTCTACCATTTTTTTTCTGAGGTCTTGGCTGATTTATTTTGATTTTCCCATGATGTTGAGCAAAGAGGCAGGTAGGCCTTGAAATACATCCACAGGTACACCTCCAATTGACTCAAATTATGTCAATTAGCCTATCAGAAGCTTCTAAAGCCATGAATTTTCTAAGCTGTTTAAAGGCACAGTCAACTTAGTGTATGTAAACTTCTGACCCACTGGAATTGTGAAAAAATCTGTCTGTAAACAATTGTTGGAAGAATTATGCACAAAGTAGATGTCCTAACCGACTTGCCAAAACTATAGTTTGTTAACATGAAATCTGTGGAGTGGTTGAAAAATGTGTTTTAATGACTTCAACGTAAGCGTATGTAAACTTCAGACTTCAACTGTATTTTTATTATTGGTGTTGTTACATTATAATTATTATTATTCTCTCACTCACGCACGCACACAATAGTCTATCTTCTGTGTTGCATTTAAGTATGTCCAACGACCCTATGCACAATTGACATAAATACAAATGAGTCTTAAGAAGACCGTGATAGTAATTGCAAAGAGCCCAACAATTGACATAAATACAGGAGTATAGTATAGGAGTCTATAGTGTTTCTCCTGTTGGAACACTTTTATAACCAGGTCGACGACTGCCGGATTCTAAATAAACAAAATATGTTGGTTAGGTGACTAAACTACATAACGTGTTATCGTGTGCAATGGGCGAATAGTCTGCAAACACACGACGCATACAGCAGCAGAACAACTGTAGTGTTTTTACAAGAGTAGGTAACACTAAAAGCTTCAGTTTACATTATTGACAAGCTATTAGCAAGTTAGACATTTTCTCCCATTCCGAAGTCCCCACATCATGCATTGAGCTAAAAGTTAACTTACCTTGCATTCGCTATAAAGCTGGTGGTCACAAAGATGACTCAAGATTTGAAGTGGTGCCCTCTTTCGCAGCAATTTCTTTTTTGCATGTTCTGCAGGCAGTGTGACCATCTTCAATTAGGTTTCCCTCAACACTCTTGTAAAACCCAAAATACGACCACACTTCAGATTTGGTCCTCTTAGAAGGCTGAAAAATCCCCTGAGCGTTGTCACTGCCTTCCGCCATGTTTTCACACAAAACAAAACCCACGTTGCATGCTGCGCCTGAGTCAGACTGTTGCTAACTTTGGTTGATGTTGGACAGTATCGTGAGTTTTTTAAACCGTGGTAATCAAAAACGGTTTTAATGATAATTACAATTTGAAACGGTAATACTAACCGTCTGGAATCTTACCGTGGTTTATCGTGAAACTGGTAACCGTTTCATGGGAACACGCCCCTACCCACATTAACGGGACTGTAGTAGAGAGAGTCAGGAGTTTTAAGTTCTCTGCGTCCACATCACCGAGAACTTGTCATGGACCAACAACACAACAACACGCAACAGCGTCTTTACTTCCTAAGGCGGCTGAAGAAATTTGGTATGCCACCCCGGGTCCTCTCCAAATACTACCGCTGCACCATTGAGTCATCCTGACCGGTTACACCACGGCCTTATAGGGGAATTGCTCAATCCGCCTCCACAAGGCCCTCCAGCGGGTGGTGAAGACGGCCCAGTATATCACTGGAGCCATTCTTCCACCCATCCAGAACATCTACTCGAAACGGTGCCTGAGGAAGGCATGTAGCATCATCAAGGACCCCACACACCCCAGCCACACCCCAGTTCTCTCCTTTACTGTTGGGCAGACAATATCGGAGCATGAGGTCTGATACCAATAGGCTTGGAGACCATTTCTATCTACAAGCCATCACAATGCTGAACAATTGAACTGGACTGACCACCTTCTCTGATTCTCCACACCTTAGCACACATCACAACTGCTGCTACCAGACTCCTATTCTACTGCTACGTTTATCCACTTGGCCCTGCCTGCTGATTTACAGCACATCAGTTAAAGGAGCAATCACAATAGGCAAAGCCAAGGTTCTTCTGTCTGTCTGCACACACAATCTGGATATAAACTCACAGAGACGCAACAGACACGTGTCAACAGAACAAGGTAAACTCGAGGAAGAAACTCTTTCGCAGCGAGAATTAATGTTCTCTCCACCACGAAAGCCCTGACGTTTCTTTCTCTCCCGCCCTGACAGCTGACATAAAGCTCAGAGAGAGAGAGAGAGAGAGAGAGAGAGAGAGAGAGAGAGAGAGAGAGAGAGAGAGAGAGAGAGAGAGAGAGAGAGAGAGAGAGAGAGAGAGAGAGAGAGAGAGAGAGAGAGAGAGAGAGAGAGAGAGAGAGAGAGAGAGAGAGAGAGAGAGAGAGAGAGAGAGAGAGAGAGAGAGAGAGAGAGAGATATCACAAACTGATCACCTGGCCTAAAGTATTGTGTTCTGCATAGGAACCACCCACCCACCCACACTCTCTACTCAGCCCCATCACTTAATGCTGACCCTCCCCCCAGCTCCAGCCCCTCTAGCCACCATCCTCTCTCAGCCTCTCCTGCCCCCCAGCTCCAGCCCCCATCCTCTCAGCCTCTCCTGCCCCCAGCTCCAGCCCCTCTAGCCACCATCCTCTCTCAGCCTCTCCTGCCCCCAGCTCCAGCCCCTCTAGCCACCATCCTCTCTCAGCCTCTCCTGCCCCCCAGCTCCAGCCCCCATCCTCTCAGCCTCTCCTGCCCCCAGCTCCAGCCCCTCTAGCCACCATCCTCTCTCAGCCTCTCCTGCCCCCAGCTCCAGCCCCTCTAGCCACCATCCTCTCTCAGCCTCTCCTGCCCCCCAGCTCCAGCCCCCATCCTCTCAGCCTCTCCTGCCCCCAGCTCCAGCCCCTCTAGCCACCATCCTCTCTCAGCCTCTCCTGCCCCCAGCTCCAGCCCCTCTAGCCACCATCCTCTCTCAGCCTCTCCTGCCCCCCAGCTCCAGCCCCCATCCTCTCAGCCTCTCCTGCCCCCAGCTCCAGCCCCTCTAGCCACCATCCTCTCTCAGCCTCTCCTGCCCCCAGCTCCAGCCCCTCTAGCCACCATCCTCTCTCAGCCTCTCCTGCCCCCAGCTCCAGCCCCTCTAGCCACCATCCTCTCTCAGCCTCTCCTGCCCCCCAGCTCCAGCCCCCATCCTCTCAGCCTCTCCTGCCCCCAGCTCCAGCCCCTCTAGCCACCATCCTCTCTCAGCCTCTCCTGCCCCCAGCTCCAGCCCCTCTAGCCACCATCCTCTCTCAGCCTCTCCTGCCCCCCAGCTCCAGCCCCCATCCTCTCAGCCTCTCCTGCCCCCAGCTCCAGCCCCTCTAGCCACCATCCTCTCTCAGCCTCTCCAAACCCTGTTCATGAGTGGCCAGAAAGTGGGGTACTCATTCCACAGCTCAAGTGGACCACCACACCACCCAGCGCTAATGCAAACAGCAAGTGGAACCTCTTTCCCACCTACAGCCCACCTCTCCATTACTCCATCCCTCTCTCTCTACCTCTGCAATCATTCCATCTCTCGCACCCACCACTAGTACCTACTCTCTCTCTCTCCCCATCTTTCACTTAATCACCCTCCCCATCTTTCACTTCATCGCTCTCCCCATCTTTCACTTTATCTCTCTCTCCATCTTTCACTTCATTTCCCCCTAAATCTCTCCATCTCTTTTTCTCAACACCCTGTCCCTACCTCATAATTTGTTCCTGCATGTTCCACTAACTCAATCCTTCTTCTCCTCCTCTCTCTAGTCCCTCCTATTCTATGCTAGTCTGATGTCATTAGAGTTAACATAAGTCCCTTAATAGACCTCTGAACGACACCATAGAGTCTAACGCCAATGCCACCACAATGTGAAAATATCCCTCCCCATCACACCAGAGACGGCTTCCTTCCCTTCATGTAGACTGTAACTAGCCTGTCTATATGGTCTGTTAACCACAATGACAATCAAGAGAAGTAGAGAGGACATATATGCCATCTGCTCTCTAATTTAGACTGTCAACAGTGTTAAGGCCAGTGATGGGAAACCCACAGCTCAGGTCAGGGGGACAGTAAACAGTTGATGCTACAGCGGTCAGACCTGATAAGAGACTGAGTGAAATGGAGAACGTATGAATGTCAATGTAGTCTGTTCAGGACCCCTGGGCTATGATAAAGCTGTACCGGCAGAGTTCTGAAGGGAGAAACTCTCTGGATGTGTTATTAATGATGAGACTCTACGGGTTAAGTGAAGTGAAACTTAAGTATTCACTGTGCTAGTGATTTAAGGATTCAGAAGTGGGTCTGATTTAATGATGGGTCATATGAAGTGAAGAGATCCCACCCACAGTACAGATGCCCTCAAGGATCAGATATTGCCTGTATGACAGGTTAGCAACACACAACAATTTGGTCTCAGGGGTCTTTTTGCGCATCAGGCCTGTTGACTCTGATAACCCACTGTAAAGTATCAGTGCAGTGGATAGATGGAAATGTTGTATGTGACTCAGTGGTGCAAGTCAGACTCAACACACACACACACACACAAACACAAACACCTGCTGTTTGGGTTTGAGACCGCCCAATATTCCTGTGACAACTGTTGTTGTCAGTTACCACCATCATCATCATCACCAATACTGCCTTCATCCTCATCATTGTCATCATCAGCATCATCATTATCAATACTGCCTTCATCATCCTCATCATCATCACCAATTCTGCCTTCATCATCATCATCACCAATACTACCTACATCATCCTCATCATCATCACCATCAATACTGCCTTCGTCATCATCATCATCATTACCAATACTGCCTTCATCATCATTACCAATACTGCCTTCATCATCATCATCATTACCAATACTAACTTCAACCTCATCATCATCATTACCAATACTGCCTTCATCATCATCATTACCAATCCTGACTTCATAATAAATCATCATCAACCTCATCATCATCATTACCAATCCTGACTTCATAATAAATCATCATCATCATCATCATCATCATCACCTTCTTAATCTTCAGTTAAAACACAGACAGGCTCTTTAGTTGATCAAGGAGAGGTGTTGTGAAGATTAAACAATAGAAGGAGCACAGAGCCCTAGAGAAAAATTGTCAGGTTTGTCATTCTGCACATTACAGGCCGTTGGTTTGTTGTTGGTTCACTGTCTTTCTGTTCTGTGTTACAGGGACCACCCACCTGTTTCTGCTATTTCTATATTTCTAAATTCCATTATTTTACTTGTAGATGTGTGTGTATTGTTGTGAATTGTTAGATACTACTGCACTGTTGGAGCTATGAACACAAGCATTTCGCTACACTCTCAATAACATCCGCTAAATATGTGTATGCAACCAATACAATTTGATTTGATTTGATACATGTAGAATCGGTTTGCTAAGTACTCTAGGCCGGCAGACGCTCAACAATCCTACCTGTCTGTCCGTGTCTTTAGCTTTATGGCAAATTTCCACGAGTCAAAAGAGACAACAATTTACATCTAAAGCCTTTAACACATTTAGATAAAGCGTCTTTGTTCATATTATACAATAACAGGGAAAAGGCTAGTCAGAACATTGCCCTCTCAGAAACAGACGTGGTTCTGTAAACATTTAGCTTCTTTAGGTCATTGGCTAGTTGAAACCGGATGGAGCAGGAGCTTCAGTACATTGGGATATATGATGGAATGTTGTAGGCTGCATTTCATGATCGCATCTGGTGGGGATAAACAAAACAAAACATGCGCTCGATGGCGCATAGCCAGTGCAGCCAAGGTGTAATGATGGTCCAAACCCAGATTTCAAAAGAACATGACTGCACTGAACATAGATCATATACACCACAGTGGCTTAGTGTACATCAGAGACAAACATTAATGAAGTCGCTGATGGGACTGTTGTGGCCGTAGTCCATTTTGTGTCAAGTACAAAGCTCTGGGCCAGTTAGCTTTGAGCCTTGCAGGGCTCCTCTATTACCCCAGTGTCTTCATTATAGGGACAGTGCGGCTCACACAAAAGGCCCATTGTGTGGCCAGGATTCCCTTGCTGACCCCTTCCATTGTCATCCCAGCAGACAGTTCCGGAACGCCGCACATACCTTTGGAATTCCGAATTCCACTCCAGAGCACTCTATGGAAGCTCTATGGCTGGCCTGGTTGGGGTTTTATCCAATGCCAGCGGATATTCCCGGGGATGGTAATGGGATGGGAGGCCAGGTAATGACCAATGATGTATATAAACCCTGGGTTGCTGTTTCAAGGACATGTATTTAAGTATTTTTGAGTAGTGGGGACAGTAATATTAGTAGGTGCATTAAGGTTTCTGTAATAGAAGAAACATGGCACAACAAATATAAACATTAATAAATGCATTTCTATAGCTGGTGGGGGAGTGCCAAGATGGAGGCGCAGTGGCTTCAAAACATCGCCCCCTGTCAGTCATTTATTGTATATATAATCTATTTGTAATGATGGATGGTAACTGTTAAATTAACACAAAACTAGGTGGTCTTAAAGGTATAATCCACCCCCAGAAATAAAAATCATGAAACTCCTAGAAATTTGGTGAAAGCCTATGTTCTATCTGTGGGTGAAATAAAAATGTTCCCCATGATTTAACTTCTAAGTGGTCCATCTTTGAAATCGTGTAGGAATGCGTCATAGGTACATGGTTCGCGTCACTGGAGATATAACACACTATCACTAACTCCATATAAATGTCATCGATTTTGGAATGAGATGTTCCACGAGCAGGTGTCCACATACTTTTGGTCGTGTAGTGTACCTAGCTAACTAGCTAGCTAGCCAGAGAGAGCATTGCATTGTGGGGTTTGTAGTTGATTGGAACAGATTTCAACAACGATTTTCTAGTTGCTACCAACCTTGTTATAACAACAAAATGAAACATTGTTGACAAAACAACAATTGTTTTCACATATTAGTGTTATTCAACACTCAACAATCATAGGAATTAGTGGTTTGGGGAGTCCTCTCCGTGATGCCTGGCTCTAATTTGCACTGAAGCGAAAGCAGAGTAAAGTTTTCACAGGGGATGAAGAGGGATTACCTAAAGAAACGGAAATCCTTACTGAGAGAGAGCGTGACACACACACATGCAGAGAGGCATAACCAAACACATTTTCAGAGAAACACTCCAGCAGACAGTCAAACACTCTTACGGAGAGCTTCACACACACACACACACACACACACACACACACACACACACATGAATTGAGGCTAGTCGGTTTAAAAATATATATTTTTTTCACCTAACACCCAATGTATAGTGTACATATTAAGCCATCCACCCATACTATGCAATGTCTTTTCATAGCTTTTTTTAGCACTCCAGACTTCTTGTATTTTTATTATTTTTCATACTGACGCTCTATGTATCATGTATCGTGTATCTGTCTTTTGTGTATTTCGCTCTGTAGTAGATTTCAGTTTAGAAATCTACTACAGAGGCATCTTTGCCAAAACAATAATAGGCTGCCTGGTAAACAGATGGCTGGTTTAATGTACAGCTATAGGATCGGGTGCAGCACAAACGTCAATTTGTAGGGAGAGAAGATTGACATAAATAAATATGTGTCGGGAAACACTTCACATCGTCAAATATGGATTTTTTTTTTTTTTGTTCTGAAAACTAATTTTCGAACGAATGAGAAAAACACCAACACAGAGATTGTCACTATATTTATTCATTTTTAAAATCCCTGTTGGTATTGTTTGCATTAAATAATCATTACTAGAACAAGTTATTATTCTGTACAATAATCTACATTTGAATTGGAGCTAAAATAATGTACATTTCAGTGCAATTAGGAACCGTCAACAACCAATCCTTAAAAATAAAAACATGAAAGAAAGATCTGTTTGATTTGACTATATCCAACACTGGATGACATAAAAGATGGCAAAAAATATAATAATTTAAATTCAGCTTGCAGGAACGGCTACTGCAACGAGTTGAAACATCTGCTGAGAGATGAGATGAAGTTAGTTTGTCAAACAGGCAAAGTAAAAACAATACAATACAACACTACAAGACAATCACACAAAATATAAATATAACTGTAGAGAAGCTAGTAAAATAGCACAGTACTAGTGTGAAAAAGCCAACAAAGTGACTGGGTAGTGTGTTTAAAAAAAAAAAATATTTCACCTTTATTTACAACTGCGACCTGGCCAAGACAAAGCAAAGCAGTGCGACAAAAAAACAACACAGAGTTACACAGTAAACAAACGTACAGTCAATAACACAATAGAAAATCTATTTACAGAGTGTGCAAATGTAGTGCAAAATGCAGTAAGGTTAGGAAGGTATTGTGTTGACTGCGACCTGGTGTTGTTGAAGGCCTGGATGGCATTGGGCAAGAAGTATTTAATTCATATTGATATTAATGATTCATATTGAGAGTCATGATTATTGACTCTCTCTAACAAACAAACAAAAAGAGATCTCTAACACACAAACACAAACTAATAGGTCATCATTCTTGCCTTAGCTGAGCGTTCCATGGGGACCACCCTGTATCCAGCCCATTCCCTTCACCATTTTACCCTGAGGGAAAAAAAACATGTTTCAGTGCTTTAGCAGTCTTATTTATTTGGGTCCACAATAAAGTACATTTTCATGGAGACCCAAATGTTTTTAAAATCACACACACACACACACACACACACACACACACACACACACACACACACACACACACACACACACACACACACACACACACACACACACACACACACACAGAAGGGTCTCTAATCCTCTTCGAACTGCTGTGTCTCTCATCTCTCTCAATTAATAAAAATTAACTCATTAGCTACCTAGCTTGTTTTGTGGGATACAGGATTGATAAATGCCATGGCGGGTGAAATAGTCAGTGAAACATTTAGGCTAAAGTTAACTATAGCTTGTCTTCAAATTCGTATTCAATAGTATTAGTACTGTCACTCCAACAACGCTGGCTGTGGCCTACCTAGAACAATATCAAGAAGATGCAGGTAGTGAAGGCCTGCTAGTTTATAAAGTCTATCTAATGCATTGGGTACCTAACTAGCTAGCTAGCTTAACATACCCTAATGCATTGTGTACCTAACTAGCTAGCTAGCTTAACATACCCTAATGCATTGTGTACCTAACTAGCTAGCTAGCTTAACATACCCTAATGCATTGTGTACCTAACTAGCTAGCTAGCTTAACATACCCTAATGCATTGTGTACCTAACTAGCTAGCTAGCTTAACATACCCTAATGCATTGTGTACTTAACTAGCTAGCTAGCTTAACATACCCTAATGCATTGTGTACCTAACTAGCTAGCTAGCTTAATATACCTAATGCATTGTGTACTTAACTAGCTAGCTAGCTTAACATACCTTGCTTGCTCCTCGCTGAAGATGCTCTCATCTCTCCATCCATGATCTGAGGTGACAGACGATCATTGGGACCACTCGTAAAATAATACTTGATTACCGGTAATTCAGAGCATAGTGGCAGGTAGCGAAAGGTTTTTGCTGGCTGGTGGTGGTTGGGGAGACGATGGTTGACAGGGGGAAAGGTTACAGTGTAACACCTGCTAATCAGTCGTGGAGTTACATGCCTCCCTCTCACATGCCCTATGGTGTGCTTACTGCTTAGTCAGCTAGCCTGGGATACGTAGACCACACGCACGCACTCACACAGTCTTGTGCAGCTAACCTTGTGGAGACATACAATTCAGTCCCTATCCGATTTTTTCCATAACCCCTAACACTAAACCTAAACGGTATCCTAAACCTTAACCTTAACCCTAACCCTAGCTCCTAAACCTAACCCTAAACCTAATTCAAACCCTAACACTAATTCTAATTCTAACCTTAACCCTAAACCCCCTAGAAATAGCATTTGACCTTATGGGGACCAACAAAAGGTCTCCAGTTGGTCAAATGTATTTATATTTAACCTTTATTTTACTAGGCAAGTCAGTTAAGAACAAATTCTTATTTACAACAACTGCCTTGTTCAAGGGCAGATTTACAGATACCTTGTCAGCTCGGGGATTCAATCCAGCAACCTATCAGTTACAGGCCCAACACTCTAACCACTAGGCTACCTGCCACCCCATGTGGGTTTACTATGTTGGTTTACTATTCTAGAAGTCCCCACAAGTATAGTTAAACACATTCACACACACACACACCCCCACACACACTACTCACAGATTCTCTCTGTGTTAGACAAAAGTGTGAGCCGTACAAACATGAGCGTATGTGTGCGCGAGACAGCCTGCACGTGTGTAGGAAGGGGGAAACTATGTAAAAGATTGATGACAGAGTTAAAATGCTGTCAGATCTTTTCTGTGATTGACTCGCTGTGTCGTAAGTCAAAGATTACTGATCTTGACAATACGGGTCCTGGCCTCAGAGATATTACCAGATAATAGATATGCTGCTGTGGTATGGTATTATAACATGAATATCTCAACATTGATAGCCACGCTAACCACGACAGGTAGCCTAGCGGTACCCGAGCCGACAAGGTGAAAAAACCTGTCGATATGTACTTGAGCAAGGCACTTAACCCTAATTTGCTCCAGGGGCGACGTACTACTATGGCTGAT